>CAXIPT010000042.1:0-56227 GCA_964030475.1 Tethya wilhelma
CACACACACAATCATGTATATATTCCAGTGAGTACAGTACTACTGGGTACAGGAATGGCATTGATGGCCCATTAGAACAATACATGAATAACTGCAAAAACTGAGAGCTTGCCACTAAAAGCTTATCTTGGTAGCATGCTGGTAATGCTACTTATATCCTGTGGCAAATTGATTATGTGGGCCCCCTATATCCATATTGAAGATGTGGCAGACGGTATATATTCCCAGTACTGGGTACACAGGAATGGCAAGGATGGCCCATTATTAGAAATAATGGAAGGGTACAACTTCTAACTAATTAGAAGCCTAATGTTGCCAAAACTGAGCACTTAGCACCAAAAGGCTTCTTAAGCTACTGTTTAACTCTTTCTTGTTCTAATGAGCCCAAAAACTTGGCCTAAAATCATTGCTAAACTAAATTATGCCAAACCTCTAATTTTCTCCATCTTCTTATTCTTCTTCTATCTTGGCTTAACTTTTCTCAGAGTCTATTCACTTTCAGAAGCTAGTTCTTGAATGGACAAACTTGGTTTCTTTGGGGTCAGTCACTTTTGCCATCGGTTTTTAGTGCTTCTCATTGAGTAGCTAGACTCAAGGAAAAGACGCCTTCTTCATAATTATGGCCACCATTAATTTCTAAACTCATGCATAATTCAAGTTGATGACCCGTTCCACACTCAAATGTGTTTGTTGTTTGGAATTCAAATGGAAGTTGCTTAATTAGAAATAATTATTTGTGAAGGAAGTGAATACTAGCTTTCTTAGATTATCATAATATAGCAAGGTTACTCCTGCCTCAAAAATTAATGACTGAGATATCAGTTTGTTTCACTTCATTATTAAGCAGGCTCAGTGTGCAACTCAGTTGCAGCATACACACACAAATTCAAATGTGATTTGTAAAATTATGAGAAATAAACAAGAACGAACAAGTAAAAACATTGGAAATGTAATGAGACACAGGAATGGATGTAAATAGTAAAAAGAAAGCAAACAATATGGAATGGCTGTATGAGTGTGTAAGGAATTCTTCCTGTAGTAACTATATTGAGTGTCCTACAGGAAGAATTCCTTGCAGCATTAGGAAAGTCAGTTAGTCCTTGAATAATTTTAAATAGACGACATAGGCTGGCAACTACTCGTTACTACCATAGGCATAACAGCAACTGTAAGTATTTCCTCTACCTGAGTTGGACTCTGCAATTAGATGCATTTTCAAGACTTACAGTCATTATGGATATGATAACTAACATGAAGTTCAATAGAGACTGGTCCTCGGTCCATATTGTTGTCACTTGAGTAGAGTTTTGGCAATTCCAGATCTTCAATACAGTGTAGACAATTTTGGCCATCACGGCTATGTCGAACACTCGGAAAATTTTCAAGGCAACACTCACATTTGTGGAATTTACAGCACTTGTGTACGGATGAAATTTTGTGCTCAACAGTTACAGATGACCCCTGCATTTATTCTTATACATAACTAAATCACTACATGCAATGAATGCCATATAATTATGTATGGTGAAATTACATACCTGAATTGCACTGCCAGCTTTAAGCTGAACAATGTTTTTCCACCAGCATGATTTATATTGACTGTAGCTGAATGTTGTGATTGTTAAGCTCTGTTGTGTTGGCATTGTTGACCAAGTTGTCATTCTTGATATTATTCTTGTCTTTGTTGTCTTATTCACAGTTTTCAAAGTATTGCAGTCTTCCTTTGCCAAGACGCACTTTGCCCTGAGAAGAGTCTTCATTTGCATATCTCTTCTCCTTATCTTGAAGTGTTCACTTCGTCTAGCTGGTTGCTGTTGGTCACGTTCAGCGTACCTCTGTCTCCTATTTTGAAGCTGTCTCACTCCTAAAAGTGCTAAAAATTTGTATTATGAGTCTCACTACTGCTTTTGTGTACTACTAAGATAATGAACTTATGTTGTACATTCCCAGTATGGTAGTACTGGGAACACAGGAAAGGCACAGATGGCCCATTAGCAAATATTCATGCGAATAACTCTGCGCATGCAAAAACTGAGCGCTTAGTTTTTCTAATGAGCCCAAAATATGGCCTAAAACCATCACAAACACTAACATGCCAAATCTCCAATTTTCTCCATCTTCATCTTCATCTTCATCTTCATCTTCATCTTCATCTTCATCTTCATCTTCTTGTTCTTGTTCTTCTTCTTCTTCTTCTTCTTCTTCTTCTCCTCCTCCTCCTCCTCCTCCTCCTCCTCCTCCTCCTCCTCCTCATTCTCACTTTTAGAAGCTGATTCTTGAAAGAACAAACTTGGTTTCTTCCGGGTCAGTCACTTTTGCCATCGGTTTTTAGCGCCTCTCATTGAGTAGCTAGATACAAGGCAAAAAGTGCCTCCTCCATATGGTCGCCATTAATTTCTACACTCATGCATAGCTTCTACCCTTTTCACACACAAAAGTGTGCATTATTTGGAATTATAAATGCACTGAAGTTGCCTGGAACTATTTTGTGATACCTTGTTGCTCTTCTTAAGAGATGAATCAGGACTTTGCATATAGAAAGGCAAGTAAATCTTATGATACAGCTCCTGCCTCCAAATGACTATATATGATGTGTTTCACTTCAGGCTACACAACTTACCAGTTCAGCAGCCCGCCACTGGCTCAGTGAGTCTGGTTTGCCAGACTACTAGCTCAGTAGCTAGCTACACACACCAACTCGAATGTAATTTGTAGAATTATGGAAAAATGAGTAAAAAAACATTGGAAATGTAATGAGACACAGGAATGGCTAAATCGTAAAAAGAACGCAAACCAGATGGAATGGCTGTTAGAGTGTGTAAGGAATTCTTCCTGTGGGCAAAATGAGAGACTCAATAAGGAGATTGTTAAATGCCGCCCATACAGGAAGAATTCTGCACACACTCTTAACAGCCATTCCATCTTATTTGCGTTCTTTTTACGATTTAGCCATTCCTGTGTCTCATTACATTTCCAATGTTTTTTACTTGTATAATTACAAAACCTCACTCATTTCATTACAAGAATCTTGACAGTCGCTCCGAATGAGTTAAACTTGGTACGTATATGGATTCTCTGCGATACAAACATTCATTTCGTGCGTCCATGTTGAAGAAATGTGTGACAAATATCTGATTTGTAGGTCAAAGTCGTTCATTATTTGAGCATATGGAAAAAAAAAAAGCAGAGCCGACCTACTCACAAATGTGGCCGGGCCAATAAGCCATACGGATAGTGTACAAGTAACTACCATATTATACACACAAACTCAAATGTGATTCATAGAATTCTGAGAACAAACAAGTAAAATGGCTGTTTGAGTGTGTAAAGAATTATTCCTATGGGGGACTCAACATGGGAAGAGAGTACTACATGCAGTCCAAGTCCAAAAAAGACGTATTCTCTTGAAGATTTGGAGCCAGAATTATCAGTCTAGTCAGTTATGCCAGAATCCATCAGAACCACCCTCCACCTTGCGCTTGCCATGCAGCAACAGAAGAATACCAAAATTTAACAGTTTTGCTATAAGCCTCCCAAATNCTCACTCCCCTTTCTTCCTAACTATAAGCTGGCCTTTATACCAAACTACATTATGTCACGAGGCCTCTTTTTTCATTGATATCATTTCCTACTAGAACTCTCAGCCAAATGATGTAATCAATAACTCCTTGCTCTTTGAAAATCAAGCTTAAGACAGTAGGCACAGCTCTAGAAAATAGCTATCTAATCCTCTATAGCTTCTTCTAATTTGTCTATTGGATATTTTTGGGGTCTGTGTATTTGCTTCTTAGTGTAGTTAAGGATGCCAAACTAATTATATGGAAGTTCAGGCCCTCATTAATATGTACAAACCCTTTCCTGTTTTGATTATACAAACTCTGTGATTCAGTAATTTTTATGATAGTGGATGTGAATTATGAAAATGAAAGTCAAGCAATGTTTGTGGGAGTGGTTGAAGTCAAAAATACATTTCAAAATGAGGAAACCAATCACTTATTGTATAATAGATAGTTATCTATAGGATTTCGGATCCAACTGGAAATTTGATGCTTTGTTTGTAGGATAATAATCAATGTGCATACATAATTAGGTCTGTAATATTTAGAAATTGACATGTTTTTCCCCTTTAACAATCTCAAATTTCCGATAGGTTTCAAAATTGTAGGGGTAAATAGAATATTAAAGGAAAGTCCAGGGATATAATTATGGTAGTTATAGCAGGGTAATAACTAAGTTATTATCATTCTGTTGTTCTGATTTCAGTGAATGTGAAACATTATTAATAAAAATGCACATTAGAATAATAATTATTATAAGAAAACAATACATAAGACAATGATTATAAAAAGTTACATTTACATGCAGCAAGTCATCAAGTTAAACTCCTTCCAAAAGTTTCTCATAACTCTCTTTATAGCTGTACATGTGCCAACATTAAAATTTCCAGCTATGGATGGGCTGTACAGTGAACTTGACTGTCCCTTGGTTGTTAAAAACAGGAGAGAATATTGGAAAAAAACATTTTGCCATACATGACTGCTGCGATTCTGAAATCACTACTAAATTTTGAGTTGTAGACGTCCCAGTAAGGATATTAGAGGCAGCTTGTTTCTGCTCTTCTCATATTGTTGTAAAGCCTTCACTGATCCCTGTCCAGTGGAGTCTTGAATAACTTTCTCTGGTACTTCATGCTGAAATAATTCTGTTGCCCCGGTTGCTTGCAAACTGTGATTGGTGTAGTATCCATCAAGCCCAGCTTGTTGACACAATGTGTTTACCATTAATTTTTATTTAAAAAAATCTTCCCTCCGTAGGCTGTTTTTCTGTACCACTGAGGACCATCTTTACGAGGATTCTCTAGAGGTCTGCAGTAAAACACGTCATCTTCTTTAGCACTTGGTGGCAATTTTGCTGTGTATAAGTCGAGCAGATGGACAAGGCACTGTTCACTGGATTGCTGAAAATCGTGACAAATTTGTTTTCAACCTGGAGTTGGTAAAACCCTCTATTTCTGTTCTTTGAACCATGTTCTGCATAAACGTATCTATCTGGATTTTTCAGTCATACGAACAGTGATGGCTTCAATTTTCTTTGCTCTTCTCCTCCTCTCAAACAGCAAACTTTACCGACATAAAGGAAAACTGCTTTCTGGAGCCCATCTGGAGATACTACTATACCATAGTCTATATATATATAGTGTTTTTTTTCGTCTTCTGCATGGGGTGAAAGCTTGTGTTGACCAACACCACCTTTGTGTAGTTCATGAAAGATAGCATCACAAGTGCCATGCAGTTTCTTAAACCTAGTACCCTTTCTATCCAGAAAATTAGGTGGATCAGCTTGAACTTTTCTCGAATGTCTTAGAAGACCACACAACAGTTGATACAAAGTCTTTGGAGGATATTTGCCTCCATCTGCTCTCCTTGCTTCTGAAACAAATCTTTGTAAACAGTTGCACAGTGTATCAGAAGAGTAGGGTTTTTCAAACAAATCAGTTGGATGCACTTCTTCCCTGCGCTTATTTTTCTGCAATACCCATAGTTGAAAGGTTTAAAGTGCCCAATTTGTGCTACGATTTGTAGTATTCGGAATACAACCTTTAGATAACTTTTCGACCTCTACCTTAGTTACTGTCGTATTAAAACGAGCAGGGCAATCCTTTTTCTCCCTTTGTCCAGTGATAGTTTCTTGCACTTCACAGGTGTCTTGATAATTGCAGTGGCTTGAATTTGAGTTTGGCATGTTGTGCTTGTCTCGAGATTCTCAAGCAGTGCCTCTAACATGGCCAAGGCTAGTACGACTGCTTGGAGGACCTCGGTCACAGTTGGATGTGTAAGGTCTCGTACTACCCCCAACTCAGTCCAGTAGGAGATAATTGAGCCCGAGGCTGAGGTGGTAAATACTTTGGTATCTGCTCAGGCAATGTGCCTGTACAGTCAACCCACCCACCCAGGCCCATAAACCTGTCCGCCTGGATTTCCTTGAGAGAAAGATAATCAGTGGGTTCGGCTGAGGCCTATAGATATATATCGTCTGCTCCAATGCCACAGGCACTGAGTGGCTTAATTAGTGGCAAGAGCACCTGACTAGCAATCGGGAGGTCTTAGGTTCGATCCCGATCGATCAGCTGAGTCCCAGATTTTTCTGGGATATCTTTCTCTCTCAGCATTCAATTTGACATTATAAGATTTAGTCATGCACTTTTGCCAGTCTCCGGTTCTGAGTTGATCGTCAAGTTGAACGCTAACAACAGCTAAAAACAGATGAGTCCGCAGGTACATGCCTTCGTAGTAAAGCTGGGATTTATATCCCGTGAGAGGAATTTCAAATTATGATTGATTGGATACCAAACAATTAAGGGGGCCCAGTATTTTTGGATCTCATGTACATAATTGTAAAGACAATTAACGGATATGGCACAATGCATGTAATAGAAGATTGGACAATTAAAATACGATGTTTTATTACTGAGTAACTAACTAACAATAATTTTTATGTAAAGGTTAACTAAGTCATATTACATTCAGAAGAATAATTATTATGTAGCATTATGTTGAAATAATATTATAATAATACAACTTTACTACATACATGCATGCATACAAAAATTCATCAAAATTGCCTGAAGAAATTCATACCAGGCGTGGATTTTCATAAAGGTCAAAATCAAGGTCAAGATCATCAGGATTATACTCTTCGTCCTGCCTCCCATTCACATCTCCATATGCAGCACACTTTTTCAGTGGGATTTCTGTAACTTTTGGTCTATGTTTAGTGGTGTGAGATCTTTTAGAAGTATCAATGCTAGGTATGATGTGTGTACATGTACAAAGTGTTCATGTTACTGTTTATTTGTAGTACAGTTACATGCTCATTGTGACCAGTTTAAAAACTTACAGAGTAATATAATCGTAGTGTTCTTCATTAACTTTCTCTTTGTTCTGATGTTCCACCAACATGGTTTTGGTGCTGTATATAATTTTGCATTAATTTGACTAGCAAAAAATATGATATAATACAGATTTTTTAAAATTATTGACATGGTTAAAACATGGAGATGGAGATTTTGCTTTAAAATAATAATAAAATTATTGCATTCCATACAGCTACAACAAGAGCTCAGAGAGCTCGTACCCCGTGCGCTGCAAATGAAGGATCTCTCAAGCCCACTGAGTCTTATGTAGTTTGCAGTGAGTCAAAATCCGGATACTGCAATATGAAAGTATACGGACTATTGGCTACTACGTAATCCAAAGTGGCCACGTGGCATGAAAGAGCGCAGAAACAGATTTAGAAATCGCCGATTCTGCGATCTTAAAACAAGGAAAACAAAGCATTTTTCTAGCTTCTAAGACATCTTTTGTATTGCTGAACACGAACGGGCTACTTTTTTTTAATAGACCTATAGCTTCCAAATTCCTTTTTGAGACACTGAAGATGCCCCTAATGCCCAAACAGGCCAAAAAGTTGTGGACGTTCGACTGCCCAGACCAAACACTTTACCCCTGAGCACGCAAGCGCACACGGGGTAATTATCTCACACTTATAATTGTAGCACATATGTAATACACTGCAGAAAACATTCTCTATGCTCTACCTTTGTTTTGGATCCTTTCTTGAATAAAAACACACCCAAACTACAATCAGTAGAACCATAGTGTACACAAGTATGGTTTCAATCACAGCCCCAATACCCACTCCAATAGCTTTTTCAAGTGCAACAAGATGACCCTCTGCATTGCCATGTGCTAAATAGAGATAGCAACATTTGCACTCATAAAAGCTTTTCAGGTTAGATAATCATGAATTGTGGTATGGATAAATTATACTTTGCGAGTCTGTGCTTATCTTACTTGAGGATGGTAGAACAAGTGTCACTCCTGGACCCCTCTCTCCTTCAATAGGCTCCTCCTCTCCTTCCAGTCTAGCCACACCCACCACACTAAAGGAGTAGGTTTCACCACTGATAAGACCTCCTTTTGTTACAGAGCTTGTTTCTCGTCCTTGTACACCTATGAAACTTTCAATTTGTTCCATCCTGCTCGAGTAGTACACTTCATATCCTGTTATCTCAATGATGTCCAGAGCTTCCCAAGTCACTCTCACTGATGTGGTATCAATGAGAGAAACTTGGACATTAGACACTTGAGCTGCATGTATACATAACAAGATAACAAGTTAGTGCAATTCAACTTATTGATATCATAGAGATAGGGTTCTTACGTATTTCTTCCAAAGTACTATTTCTAGTGGTAGCAATCTCTCCAGGTCCAATGCTTGTAAACGCTCTCACAGCGACTGAGACGCTAGTTCCAGGCTCCAGAGATGAGATGACAAAATTCAATGTCCTGTTGTCTAAAGTGTCAGCTTCAGCCTTGCTAGAGTTAACACTGTAGGAGACCTCATATTGTGTTATGATTCCATTTGGTCTGACAGGTGGGGACCAGGACACAACCAATGATTTTAAATTGACAAGAACAATGAGTGAGTCAACTTCTCCAGGAGCTGTATGTATGAAATCAGGACTTCTATCAATGTGATGAGAACATTCAAATGATGTACATTTTGTTGTGATTTGCTAAATTTAGTTCCCACCCATAACAAGCACTGTTTAGGAGTATGATAATAATAATAATAAAGTTATCGTTTCCAGTGGGAGGAGTATATGCACTATTGCATGGTTCTGAATATAACTAACTATAATATTATATCCTCTATTTCTATCCAAAATAATGACAAATTATATATTATTTGAAATCTCATCTCATGCTGAATACAAAAGAAAAACTTTATTATCAAACAATAAACTGTTTACTGGTAATAGTCAAAATCAAAATATGCATATACTGATGATACAGAGTTGGTTTTATTCATGATCAAAATAGCTATATACACTTCCATGGGAAAACAATCATACAGGAAACAGTGAATTCTGTAGGTGGGACCTGACCAAGCTTATGTTAAGCATGCAAAGCATGACAAAATGGATATCATTTGAACGCTCTTATTGCACTGAATACAATGGTGCAGGTCCTAATTGCATATGACTTTCCTACACTCTAATATGCTCAAGGTGCTTTTAGGTGTTTTTTTCTGTACCAACTATATATTTTTGACTATTACCAGTAAATGGTTTATTATTTGAAAATGATAGTTATGTCAGCATGAAATGTGCTTTCAAATGATATAATAATAATTATTATTTCTGATATAAATAGATGATACAGAGTTGATTTTACTCATGCGGAACAGCTATGCACTTTCATGGGAAAACAATCATACTGGAAAACAGTGAATTAATTCTATGGGTGGGACCTGACCAGGCTTATGGAAAGCATGACAAAATGGATATCGTTTGAATGCTCTTATTGCACTGAATACAATGGTGCAAGTCCCAATTCCATATGACCTTCCTATTCTCTAATATGCTCAAGGTGCTTTTAGGTATTTTTTCTGTACTGACTACCTGATGAATCAAGCAGTATATCTGGCGATGAAGCCTTTGAAGCACAAAAAAAGAGGACAGTTGTGTTTCTACTTGATCAGAAATGATTATATTTACAGTTGTGAGTCTCAAAAATCAGGAATAATAATAGAAATTAAAAGAATAATAGGAAAATTTGCAGGAATAATGTGGTTATTTCAAGGCATTGCTAAATGGAATAATGCTCAAATTTTTGAGCACATTAGCCTCAAGCCTACTGTATACATAATTGTAAGCATCATGTAGTGATGATTAAAACATGTGCAATAACCATCCGTGCAATACTGGAGAATATTTCCCAGCTATTGACCAATCAGATTGGTTATAGAACACTTAGTCTAGTCATAATATAATAAAAATAATTATTGGCATATTAAATTTTCTAGTCTCATAGTACACTCTATGGTCATAATAATTATGTTACAAGATAACTACCATAGATTGCGAAAATTTCGCTATTAAAAATGGGGCTAAAGTTAAAGATGTACGGTTGAACTGGCAAAAGTGAAACTTTTTATAGTGAAAAAAAATGCCTGATCTATTGTAATAAGGTTAAGAGTCTTTTTAAGGCTATTATTAATGTTATGCATAATAATCTGGTGGCACTTAACTGGTAAAAAATTTCAAATTTTCTGGACTTTTCGCTATAAAACCTCTCAACTGTTATACTTTTGGCTGAAATAATTTAGCACAATTTTTGATGTACCGTATATATAGCCAGAAATTTGAATGACTGAAAAAATTTGATAGCTTAAAATTGCTATTAATTAAAAGAGCGTAAAAATGACGAATTTCATGTCTTGCCCATGCACATAGAGTAATGTACCAAACTTCGACGGGTATCTAATTTCGACAGCGTTATAAGCACACTCAACGATGCTTGGCTGCAATTAAGTGCATGCATATAGAGACAGATTCATGAGGACTTACATTCAAAAGTTTGAAAAAATTCTGCCCATCGCAATAGCTGTGATGCGTGATAGTAGCAATCTACCGATTACTTCGATTTTCGGCAACCCGTAATCTATTTTCGTTTCTGGAAGAACCACAGAGCTGGAGGTAGTCAACTCACACTGAATGAACTCTAAATAGAGAGCAATGTTGGGTGGGACAATCGCAAGAATCTGAGAAGCTGTCAGCAGCTGTGTAGCGCTGCAATTTGTATTATGCTGAGTCAGCACTAATCNGTCACAATCACAGGCATGAAAGTTAAGGCGCCTAGGCAGTCACCAATTGTGGTCCCAGTCGAGGATCTAAGCTTAGCATATAAAATTCATACGAAAACCATTTGTGTAACCCATTCTCTTGGGATATTAAAAGTTGGCAGCAATCAAGTTGATCAATGTCATGAATGTGCGCGAATATAAATGATTAATCATGACTCACCTATTCTCTTTACCCTTGTGAAGAGCAAAGGAAATAGACATCCTTTACTGAAGCTTTATATCCAATCTAAGGAACCAATCGTGTATACAAACCGCCTTGAACTTCATTATTCAAAAAAAAAAAAAACAACTGATCACGTGTCAATTAGTGCTGACTCAGCATAATACAAATTGCAGCGCTACACAGCTGCTGTGACAGCTTCTCAGATTCTTGCGATTGTCCCACCCAACATTGCTCTCTATTTAGAGTTCATTCAGTGTGAGTTGACTACCTCCAGCTCTGTGGTTCTTCCAGAAACGAAAATAGATTACGGGTTGCCGAAAATCGAAGTAATCGGTAGATTGCTACTATCACGCATCACAGCTATTGCGATGGGCAGAATTTTTTCAAACTTTTGAATGTAAGTCCTCATGAATCTGTCTCTATATGCATGCACTTAATTGCAGCCAAGCATCGTTGAGTGTGCTAATAACGCTGTCGAAATTAGATACCCGTCGAAGTTTGGTACATTACTCTAGTACTTTATACTGTATAGCGGGAAACTTTGGTATGGTGGAAATTTTCGTATATTTCTTATGCGGTTTGAATATACGAAAATTAAAAATATGAAAATTTAACTTCCGCATTTACTTTATACGAGCGTGCGCCGCGTATACAAAATTTAAAACTATGAAAATTTCTTCTGGCGCGTTTATACGAAATTTTGCACCAACGAAAATTTCCCTCTATACGCTAATATTATAATACATGCAGTGGTGAAAACATTACGGGACTTAAATTGGACAATTTAAGAGTCAAATTAACATTTCTGTCAATATTTCCGTCTATACGGTACATCCTATATAAAGATATACACTTACTACTTTCAAGTGTTGTAACAGTCAAGGGTGCATAAGAGAATGCAGGTCCAGACTCTGTAACTGTTTACAGCAGCCACTGAGAAGGAATAGTTTGTGAAAGGAATCAACTCCTCAAAAGTCTTTGAAGTTTCCAGTGTTCCCTCAAGGGTGGGCTGGTGTGAGCCTTTAGCATATTGTACCACGTAACCAGTGATATCACCATTTTGATCAAGACAATGAAGTTCATTCCAAGTGAGTTCAACAGAAGTAGCTGTCATATTTCGTGCAGTGAGACCTTGTGGAGCACTAGAGGGAGCAGCAGATAGAGTTTGCATTGTCATTTCCATAGAGCTTTCTTTCATAACTGATGGACTAGAGTGATCAAACCTATACACAGCTGCTACTGATACAGTGTAGATGCTGAACTCTTCAAGTCCACTAATATCTAATGTACGTTGTGAGCCATTAATTGTCACTGAGTCAGTATCCACAGGTGGACAACTTGTACGTGTGTAAGTTATAAGAAAATCATCAGCAGGCTTATCCCCACTATCAGAAGACAGTGACCACTCGACTCTTAGAGATGTTGAGGATAGAATTGAAGAGGAGCTCAGGAGGAAAGGAGTCGGAAGAGCTGTAAAACAAACAAAAACAAACAATTAATCAACAACATAACAGAAATCTAAGAGTACTAATTTCAGTTGTTAGCTAACCTTGCACTTCAATAGTGCCATTTGCCTCAATACTATACAGTTGATGGTGATTTGTTGTATAGAAAGACACTAACACAATCTCAAAAGTTCCGATGGGAAGTCCTGATAGTGTACAAATATTTGATGTGCTAACGAAGGACTGGTCATTCACACCAATATAGTATCCACTGACATCACCAGCTGGTGCACTCCAAGTGACTTGGACTTGTCCCTCTCCAACCTGCAATGCTTGGACACTTATCGGTGGCAAAGGAACTGTAAACAAAGCAAAGTAGAAATGGCAAAGAAGCACTCATTAAACATGCTAAAAATATTATAATAAAGTATTCACATGTGATCACGAGGTCACTGGTTTGAGGGGTAGGTGTGCGGCTGTTGTTAGCAGTGAATGTTATGTTACGGTTTAGTCTCTCTGTCAGCATCAGAGTGTGGGTGTATGTTGCACTACTTCTATCAGTCACATTTACAGTGTTGTTAGTGAATACGGTACTCCCTGCTGTCCAGCTAACACTACCAGGAGGTCCTCCAGTGGTAACAGCGGTAAGAGTATAGGTTGGAGGCTCAGTCAACAGGGGACTAACAGCCGTAAATGTGGGGGCTGAAGATATACTCAAAACACCACTTGAAGTATCTGTATGAATGTAACATTGATTCAGATGCCACCAAAATTAATCAATCATATTATTTATAACCGTACAGTGTGCATGTACAAGCTTTGTTTCTATAGATAAATGTGTTATAGTTATACCATAGTAGTAGGGAATTATGGTTGATAACCACCCAGAGCCAGAGGGCGAGGGTGTGGTTATCACCATAATTCCCGTACTACTATGGTATAGGTATTATCCGTTCTGATTGGTTGTTTGAGCTCATATGCCTAGTAACAAAAATACCCAGCAATGGTTATTTTTTCATTTAATACAAAAAACCTGCCTTGTCTTCTCTTGCAAGCTTGTAATGGGTTTCTTTTCTGACTGCAGCGTCGTCTCAAAATAGGTAAGGGTCAATAGAATTACAAATGACGGCTTGACTTTCACTAAAAATTGTCCAGAAAGCACAAATTTTGTATAGGAAAAGCAAAATGTTTCAGAAAAACTTCAATCTTGTATCAGAAAACTTCAATCTTGTATCAGAAAACACAAACTTGCTTTTACTTTTCCAGAAAGCACTAAAATCTCTCTCTGCTATCACCGTCTAACGCAGCTATTGCACAAGGCACTAGTTGTTGGGAGGAGTTTCCTGGGTGGTGCCAAATAAACTAGTGCTTGAGTCGAAGAAACAAAGCTTAGTACTGCATGAGTAAAGCAGTCTGCAGCACTGTATATGTTTTTCTTTTCTTAAAGGAACTGTGTCACTATATAAGCACTGTTTTGTTACCAAAAATAAAATGCGTGACGTTTTATGACATTTCAGTTTAGTTGACAAATGCGCAATATACGTACATACACGGGGCTAATACCCGGGCGTGGTACCCAGATCGCGCAAGAAGCAAAACAAAAAATGTCACAAACGGTCATAGAACATCATAAAACGTCACACATGGGCAATTCCAGGCCAAGTCAACACAAAAAAATGAGCACCCTCATGGAATTCAACGAAACTTGAGGTACACATACCTTACCACAAGTTATTATCCCACACCTGATTTGGGTGTCATATGTTACATGGCTTCTGACTTATAAGCGTCCGAAATTTGCCATTTTTTGATGACATTTCACCATTTATTAGCAAATAACTAATGCTCTGATTGTTTTTAGCTGCCAAAACTGATACCATTGTACTCAGCATGAAATTTTGCTTCAGATGATATACTTGAAGTGGATGGTCACTCGCTAGCAGGTCAAAGGTCATTTTTTAAATCTATAATTGAGCGTTACTAAAAAAAGACGTCTTTTTTTCGCGTGATTTTCACTCAATGTAATCTAAAAAAATCATCCTTTGTTTTGTATAAGTTTGGTGATGGGATCTAAATGGGATCAGGAGATACAGGTCAAAACATATGACTGAGTATAGTATTTTAATTTATAAGCATTTTTTTTTCATGAATTTTGAACAAAAGTGTATGTTTAGTCCTGTATCTTCTGATCCCATTTAGATCCCATTACCAAACTTGTACACAATAAGGAACAATTTTTGCAGATAACATTGTAAAAAAATTGCGGGAAAAAAAAGATGTCTTTTTTTAGTAACGTCTTTAAAAGATGACCTTTAACCTGCTAACGAATGACCACCCATTTCAAGTATATCATTTGAAGCGAAATTTTATGCCGAGTACAATGGTACCAGTCTCAGTAGCTGGAAACAATCAGAAAAAAAGTTAGTTGCTATTAAGCGGCAAGAAATGATCAAAAATGGCAAATTTCAGAGGCTTATAAGTAAGAAGCCATGTAACATATGACACCCAATTCAGGTGTGGAATAATAACTTGTGGTAAGGTATGTGTACCTCAAGTTTTGTTGAATTCCGTGTGGGTGCTCATTTTTTTGTGTTGACTTGGCCTGGAATTACCCACATTTTATTTTTAGTAACAAAACACCGCTTATAATATTATAGTGACACAGTTCCTAATGGTTACCAAGGTAAATTTGTTGCATGCGCCATACTACTCTATATGCAAATATGCCAGTAGTAAATTATGTTTTTTTCTTGTAAAAGTACATGAGCAGGGAAATATCTAACCACAAACAGGGAAATATCACTTTTATTCTCTGGCTGTAACCTAGGATACAAGGCTAAATAGGATATATATATAATTATAATACGTACACACTCACAAAATATATACTCACAAAGAAGATCGTGGCATGGGAACAAGGCTGTAGCAGAGTACATGATAAGATATTGGAACTTACTGTGTGAGTACAAGCCAAAGTTGACTCTCCGATAACCTCCATTGGTATCAGAAGGAAAGAAACAACTCCAAACTCCTTCATCACCTCTAGATTCCTCCCTTCCTTCTCTTTGAGTCAATCGGATAATACGCAAGCCGTTGGAGAATGTTTGAGTTGTTGAGATCCAAAAGTGACCAATGCTCTCTCCTGGTACTACGGTACCGTTGGGGTAGTAAAAACTGAAATATCCAGAATAAGGAGTCGCAAGAGTGAGTGCCCCAGCTTCATCTGTACCAACATCCTCACTGTTCAGTGCTTCATTGTCAGGTATAGACACACCATTAAGTAAGAGTGTCAGCTCTATACGAATGCAATATGTGAGTGGTAGAATTGACATGATAATATCAATAATGTGTACTTCTGCAGCTGAGTAAAACAATTATCTCCTCCTTCTATTAAAGATATACTAGCACACAGTTCACGAAGATTCACTCTGCACACCAAGACTAAATTCTATATATATAATTTTCGGCCCAGGCAAATTCTATACATAATTGTTTGCCCCAGGCCCTCTGACCTGTGCATGTGTGATACTATTGTTCAATAATTGTAAGTTAAGTTTACTGGGCCCTTTTTTGTGGTAGAATCATCAACATTTAAATAACAACAGCACGAAGAAGGCCTGGGAATTAAGGCTAAAAATTTATACCAAATTAAGTTACACATAAAATTGAGTACAAAGCGAGCTAGAGGCTTGAAACAGATAGTTAAAACTTACTAAGAACAGTTAAAATTTGAAGAAACTATGCTTTAGTTTTTTTTTACCTTTCCCGGCTGGAAAATCTAGCTCAATGATTAGCTTAATGATAAAACCATTAACCTTGTTGGCTGCATAATTATTCCCCTTACCTGGTAAGAATAGAGTAGTGGTAGTGAGTGTAACAGCCCTTCCGGCTCCAGCACTGGTAAATGCTCTCACTGTAACAGTGATTCTTGTCCCAGGTTGTAGAGAAGAGATTGTGATGTTTATTGTTGTGCTGTTTAGGGTCCTCACTGTGCTGTTAATGTTGGAATAATAAGATATCATATAATGTGTAATGATCCCATTTGGAGCGGCAGGTTCGACCCATGTCACTTCAACTGTTGTGAATAGAGGGTTAAGTGTTAGTGACTGAACTGAGCTGGGAGCTGTAGGGTAAAATTATGACAGCAATCACATAATTATCAATTTTTATATTTGCTATTGTCTGGGTATACCCTGTACTCTATTAGTAATGCTTGCTAAGTTTGTGTAAAGCATAACATATATACTGTGTGGTATTATGTTCTGGAATACAAATCTTAATTATGCAGACTATCATGAATATAAATTCACATACTGCTCTCTGTTGTTCTGATAGTTAAAGCTTGTGAGAATGGTCCAATACCATTCCTATTCACAGCAGCTACTGAAAAGGAGTACTCTGTGAAAGGAGTCAACCCATCAACTGTCTAAGTCCTTGAGGTATCAGAGGAAGACTCAGTGGTGGTCCGTGAGCCACAAACATATTGTATCCTACAGTCTGTGATGAGATCGTTTTGATCAAGACAATCCACCTCATTATAGCTTATTGTGATCGAAGTATTGGACACAGATTGAGCCATGAGACCTTGAGGAGCACCAGTTGGAGCTAAATCAAAATAGTGTGCATGAGCCACGACAGAATATAACTATAATATACCGAGTATCTACAGGTGTGTACAAATTTAGAATCATACAGTCGTTCACAACTAACCATGATATGATGTAGTTTGAAAAGTCCTCCTAGAACTTTGTCTCATAACGGATGAATTAGAGCCACTGAACCTGTACACAGCTGTTACTGTGACAGTTATGTGCTGAATTCTTCAAGTCCAAAAATGTATCTTGAATAATAAAATTCAGTTGATGAGTAATAAAGATATCTTGATGTAACAGTCTCTGTTACAGAATTTGTATGCTCAGGTGAACAATTAACTTGTACGTGTGTAGGTTATGATAAATTCATCAGCAGTTTTGTACAAACTAGAAGCAAACCATGACCACCTAAGTCGTAGATATGTTTAGACAAATCCAGTAGAATAAATGTAAGGAGTTTGGAGAACTGTAAAAATTTAACAGTATAAAAAATTTAATAATAGTTGGTAAAAAAGTGAATAAATTTATCTATAAAAGAAAATTCAATTCATACCTAGTACTCGAACACTTGTTGCAGAGCCCCTGGTACTAGACTGAAGCTGAGAATTTAGTGAGTAAACTGAGATTGATCGGTATCCAGTACCAACATTAGACAGTGTTATTGACTGGTTGGTTGTTGAGGTAAAAAATAGAGTTGGCTGGCCAATCACATCAAGACGGTACCCAGTAGCACCAGCTACTCCAGTCCAATTGACTTGGACTTGTCTGTCACCAACTTGTGAGGCTTGGAGGTTAGTAGGTGGGCCTGTACCAAGTAAAATGAACAATTCATGAACAAAAATGAGTAGCTTTTTGTAAGTATGTATCTCTTTGTACATGTGTATAAACACATAATATGTTCATCTAGTATTATATTAAAGGAACTGTGTCACTATATAAGCGGTGTTTTGTTCACTAAAAATAAAATGTGTGACATTTTATGATGTTCTATGACTGTTTGTGACGTTTTTTGTTTTGTTTCTTGCGCGATCTGGGTACCACGCCCGGGTATTAGCCCCGTGTATGTACGTATATTGCGCATTTGTCAACAAAAAATGTCACAAAACGTCACGCATTTTATTTTTGGTAACAAAACAGTGCTTATATAGTGACACAGTTCCTTTAATGATAAAAAACTTAATTATTGTTTGATCCATCAAAATCACCACAACAAAAGCTTCATGCTTTAATTATCAAACTATCACTGGTAATAATGCTTACTGCTTTTTCAGAATCAAAGTTTCGAAAAAAAATAAATTGCGATTAAAATTTGACTGCTTGCTGAAACGACCAATACCTCAAAAATTTGGACAAGCAAAATTTCCTGCTATACGGTATAAGACACAAATAATATAATATTATGCCGACCATTATTTGAATACTTGTCACGGTTCGGACTTGCCTGTGGATTGAGTTTTAATATTTTCCTAACTGCAAATTTTGGTAAGATTCATACCAGTTAGCAGGCTACTATTATAGTTAAATTTATCTATACTATATTAACAGAATAATTCATACAAGATATTCCTGTGGAAAAAGGTTTCCTCACTGAGATGGATCATACATGCAAAGCTTTTGTCTTACATGACAACTTTCTTTATTGTTTGATGTAACTCTGGTATGTGCCAGTTATTTTTCCAATTACACAGTTTGTAAATTATAAGCTAAACTATGATGTTATGAGAGCTGTTTCTGTGTATACCTAATCTGGTGGAGCCTGACTTTGGAAAAAGTCGGGAAGTCGGGTGGCAGTCCTATAGGACTACAACTTGTTCTGAGATAATTCTTGCACAAGATCCATTTTGCTTAGTTAAGTATAGGTACGTGTAATTAGCGGCTATGTATGGCAGTAAAGTAAATTATATAATTATAATATTGAATAAAAATTTCGAAAAAAATAAGTAGTGTAGGAATGGGCAGTGCATTAAGAAGTATTGGAACAATTAAGGCAGGATCTCAATTTCGGCACATGACTACTTCATTTTTATGCCCAACTCTTGGCTGGCAGTCTATAGTTTAAGTTATATACCTGTCTGTTATAGTTTACTCTATTCCTTTAGTAGCCAAGTCATTAGCTACACTAGACTGTCTACTGAGAAATTTGAACCAATGCAATGAATAAGCTATGGTACTATTGTACAGATCATTGCAACACAACACTGAAACTCCAAATGAAGGATCAAGAATAAAAATGAAGTAGTCATGTGCCGAAATTGAGACCCTGCCTTGTTCCAATACTTTTTAATGCACTGCCCATTCCTACACTGCTTATTTTTTTCGAAATTTTTACTACTTGTAATATAATTATAGGCTTGATCATTTTTAGCAATAAGTTTACTTATTCCAAAGAAGATTTATTGAAATAATACTAAGTCTTGCTCTTATTCTACGTATTGTACCTATATAGCATCTGTTGCTCCACTCAGTAGGCCCAGAACAAGAGCCAGCAGGAAGATCCGCACACAGTTCATGATCATGTCAGTGTATAGACTACAGCAACTGAAGGCTTGCCACGGTTGGAAATAACATTTATCATTGTAGGAGGAAACTGGCACATGCACCTCTCATGAAAATCACTCCTACTGAGAAACGTAGTAAAATCATCAAGTTGTGTGAAGTGCATATGCTAGCAATCCAAAAAGCTATTAAGCTGAAGCATATTATGTCAGAACTCCTGAATCATGGTATGAAAATCAACTTTAATACAAGAACTCTATACACTCATGATCGAATGATACTTTCTATGCACATTCTGCTACATACTGATATTGACTATAGTCATGCACCTGCAGTGAGTTACTTAGGAAATTATTACATCTACATGCCCTGTCCTGCCACTCAGCATACCAAATGCCCTATGTAGTGTGTAACATAGGATTTAATCAGATTCATATTTTTGAGGTGAATAATTGTGTTCATTAATTATATGCAAATGAGATATGCATATTCAACAGAATTTTCAGCTTTAGAGAAAGTGAAGATTTACAGAAGCACAGTGTTCAAATCAAGAAGGCAACCAGTGGAATGAAGCTATAAATATATATTCTATCAGTCTTTAAGTTTAAAACAGAACGAAATACGCTTAAATTTTATGATAATCACTACCATAGATACATTCTATAAAATGTCAGAGGGTAAACTTANCACACACACACACACACGTACACACACACACACACACACACACACACACACACACTCACACACACAATTGTTGGAACTGTCTGTCCATACTATTATACTAAAATTATTCTCACAAAAAGTGACTCACCTCAAAGTTTAGCATGCCAACTTTCTTTGTGGTGGAGACCCTGTGCTATACCGTGAGCCTAGACTAGCTAGTTCTTTGTACTATGAAGTTAAACTGTTCGTTACTTTTGTGTAGCTCAGGATCAATTGTTGCCTTCTCTAAAACCTGTAGTCTCGTGGGAAGTGTCTGGCCCACGAGACTACAAATAATTAATGATGTCATGTAGCGGTAATTTTGTGCGCATGCTCATAGCAATTTCGATTTTGAAGTGTACAGCGACAGAAGCAAACTCTTACAAGTGAAAGCTCCGAGGCTCCCCTTAATCGCTACGCTTGTACAAGAAAGATGTCACGGTAGAGGGAAAAGAAGTTATTAAACAGACTAAAATTATGACAAACCAAAGATCATGACATAGAAGTAATAATAGCACTGCATGGTCAGAGCATCACCTTTCTAATGAAAGCACCAAGGTGCATAAGCCTCAGCGCACTCTAGCACTGATACTCATGATGCACAACTAAACAGCACCGTTACGGTACACTAAGAGGTGTCAGTCTAGCAAAATTGTTCTAGTTATAATATTTAAATCTCTGTTTAGAAATTCATTGAATATAGTTTTGACGCTTGTAGTACTGAATGCTCAGCTGTAGTTAGCTATCTCAGGCTGCCAGTCAGCATGACAGGCATTGATACAAAGCACACAACTAACCTACTATGATGGATACTTCTACACAAAGTATTATCTCACTATATTCAGTTTGCAATCAATGAGTTACTTACCTGCTCCAGCAGCTAATATAAGCCAGCCAAACTCAAGTCCTTCTAGGAGTCCATGCTGTTTCTAGATAACGCACACTATACGGGGCGGGATCAATGGGTGCGGTTTCGAAGCTAAGCGCTCAAAAGAAGCACAATAGCCTCAAATCTCAGAAACTACAGCGTTTTGCAAGATTCTACACAACAAATTTCTAGATAATTTCGATTCATGAACGTAAGTACCTTCCATTTGAACCATAGAGCTACCATTCTTCAGATAATCTAGTAACAGACAGACACACACACAAAACGACTACCGTAATCCTCTGCACGTGCTACGCACGCGCCGAGGCTTAACAAGAACACTTCCAACATTACAATATCAAAGAGACTAAAGGATTACAAAGCAAAATTGTATCAGATGATACAGTTATAAATCATAATGACCAAAAGAAATGAAGATTTAGTAATAAACTATAAGAAGGTGAGCCATTGCACATGAATATATTGTGCTGTATAAAACTTAATTGTACTATAAGACCAAGAGTCAAATGTTTTCTGCTGATGCACCAAGTGCTACAATTCTGCTCCTCAGAGCTTGTCTTAATTTATCTAATGTTGTGTACTTTGCATGTGTCTTGTACAAGACACATGCAAAGTCTGATGGGCTCCATTGAACCCAACATTTCAGTGAGGTAAGTTGTGGGAGCACCATAGAAGAGACGAGGCTTGGCAACTATTAGACCAAGCTCACTTAGCAGAGTGAACTTGGAAGCAATTCCTATATGTCCCACTATTTGGCAGCAAGAGGTGCCAGCTTCTCTATGAGTTGAGGGATATCACTTTCAGTACGATGTCTAATATCACTATAGTGGGGGGTGATTAATTGTTCCTCTGACCAGAGGGGCACCACACCAGATGATTTGGAGAAATTGGGCCACAAATGTCACTGTCCTTGGAACAGATGTAGTATCCTGGCTTGATGGTAGCAGGGTGACTTTACTTTACATGGACACAGCAAGCACAGAGAGGGTTGAATCACTGATCGAGCAAGTTCAGCACTTTTCACAGTCTTCTCAACATTAGCAACAAAGGCAGGGAGACAAACATGAATTTTAAAATGCTTAAAGGCATCAATGAAGATCACTGGATGATCGGGAAATTCGAACTCTACACAATTCCGATACAAACATGGCAGCTAGGTGTGGTGGAGGAGTCTATCTTTAACTCCAATGGACAAGGATGGTGATTGTTGGTGGAATTAAATGAGATGGACAACAACAGTATATATACAGAACTGAGATGCCAAGGCATGGAATGGCATGCACAGGCAAAAGATATTACAAAAGGAACAGCTGTGGATGACTGCATGGTCTGCGTTCACGATGATGGCTTGGACAACATGAGAAGAAAAGCTGGCATAAAGGACTCAGTTGCATTGAGCTTGGCAAAGATATAATAATTATGAAGCTTACTAATTTAAAAGAGCTCAACTACCTCTCTCTCAGTGAAGAAACCATGCAGGCAAATCAGTGCTTCCTGAATTAAGTGGGGCTGTGCTAAGAACTCTTCAGACACAAGAGCGTATCTGTCCTATCACACTTATCCCTCCTGCCGACATACATGTAACATAAACAAAATTTAATTTAATGGTCTCATACTACCCTCTGGTAGACTAGAATCAATTAAGAGTAACTGTGTTCAATGGAAGACCTTTCGATCCCAGCTATATAGTCTCTCAGTGTGCGTGTGTGTCTCACCTGGAGTCTAATTCTGAGATTCCATCTCGTAACCTTTACTTTTCCTTTACCTTTCGATTCCATCTCGTATAACCTTTACTTGGGATCTCATCCTGACTCACTTCTTTACTTGTACCTGACTCTAGTGCGGCCGCTGTTGGAGTATGCCTGCTGTGTATGGGTCCCCCATCTCAGCAAAGATATAGAGAAGTTAGAGAAGGTACAAAAGTTTGGATTGAGATTGTACACCAAGCAGTGGAATGACAGCTACGACCATCTATAGAACTTGCCAAACTAATGAAGGCACCCAAGGTGCACAACCCTTGGTGCGTATACATACTGAATCTTATAAGTATTTTGATGGTATTTGATATATTATAGCAGTCTATTGTGTAGTCTAATATTATATTGTTATTTCTGTATAATGTAGTTGGATGAGTGTGTATCAATAAGCAGGTCTGCAGCTATGCAATGGGACTCGCTCAGGCTCGCCCCTCATGCTTGCCCCAAAATTTTAACAGGATGAATGGGTGTGGCCTCGAAGCTTAGCTCAGATAGGCTGAAAGCCCTCAGATTTCAGAAAATATAGGCTTTTGTTGCTTTGTAAAAGGACCTCAGGCCATTTCACATCAGTAGCTAAGCTTCTACCGTCTATGATATGAAACTCGCTCAGGCTCGTCCCCCAAAATTATGGGTGTGGCCTCGAAGCTTAGCGCTCAAAGAGGCTGAAAAGCCTCAGATCTCAGGAACTACAGGCTTTTGTTGAATTCTTTGTGTAATTTTTTTAGATAATCTCGATTATTTTACCTTGGTATACTGCTTTTGAAGACGAGCTGCCGTTCTTGAGATATAGTTGGAACACACACACACACACACACACACAGACAACATGACTACCATAACCCCTGCTGCGCATGCGCACCAAGGGTTAACTACTCTAGCTACTAGAAGGAAATATCTGAAGCAGTGTCACTTATATTGTATCACTAATGGACTTACATAAGTTACATTTCATAATGATCCGCTCACCTCAAGAGCATCAATTAACTTCTTCTAGCTCAGTTCGGACACGATCTGTCAGCCCTTTGTCAATAGTGCAGCCTTTTGCAAGAACACAATATCTTTTTACCACTCTTACTTTCCTTCGGCTATATAAGATTCTGGAACACACTACCCTACGAGATCCAGTCAAAACAATCACTTCCATAATTTTAAGAGAGCTCTGACTGTCCACATGTCGTAATTGTAAATACTACCAGTATGTATTTATCACTTATTATTGTTTCTTAAGTCATGCATCATAAATTAATACCAAATGTGTTCTGTATTGCATGTATATATCATTCTGATGTACACCATAATTTTAGTTTCTGTTTGTTGTTGTTATAGTTATAAATGGATACTTAGACATTGTATTAGTATAAGCTATATATTTCTTTGTATCCACAAATTTGTTTCATTAAAAAAAAAAGTATAGTAGCCATTTCACAGCTGAAGTTTAGAAATACTAGCAGACAAACAACACCTGTACATTTAAGAAGGAGAAAGATCAGATTATCTAGGAAAATATTCACGATTTCATTCTGTACACTTGACTGCATGCATGTTTTGTGGGAAGTGTGGATTCTTATTGAATTATTATTATTTTGCATCTGAGTTGTTTTCTCACTTCAATAATTATTTCAAACACCAATCTAAAAGCAAATTAAACTTTAATTATGTATATTTTGTTAGTGACTATAATACCTTTTACCAGTCAAAATCAATTTATATAGGCCTACGTTAACTTTGTCTCCTATATTGGTATAATTGTGATTGCATCAAAAGCAAGTCTACCATCGAAGAGCCAGGTCTGACTCAATAGAAATGAGATTCAAATTATTGGGGCGAGCCTGAGCGAGCCCCACATAGTCGGTAAAATTTCTGTTGGTTTGTTGGTTTGTACACCGTGGACAGTTTCCGTATATTCAAATTATTCGAACGTGCACGTGGTGTTGCAGTATTGAAATCGATTGCGCAATAGCATTAGCACATGTTTTCTAAGTGTCCAGAAATCTCTGAAATCTCTGAAAAGAAAAGTCTGTTCCGCCGCGGGGCGACGTTCAGAGATTCGATCATGGATAATAATGAAGAGAAAAACAAAAACGCCTTGCACGGCGAAGAGAACTCTAAAGAGAGCGTAAAGCTAGAGAAACGCCTGAAAGAAAGGAGACTCGCTACGGCTAGGTGTAGACAACGAGATTCAGCTCGCCGACAAAAGCGACGCCTGAGAGAAACCACTCCCGAGAGAGATGCTTGCTGATCAGATCAAGATATGGGCATCTCTCTGGGGAGTGGTTTCTCTCTGCCTCCTTTCCTCGATCCTGACTCTTTCTTGATCACGACGAAGAGTCCGGGACGAGGAAAGGAGGCAGAGAGAAACCACTCCCGAGAGAGATGCTCGTCTTGATCAGCAAAGAGTTTTTCCTTTTTTTTCGTACGTTTGCATTTTTTCCTTTTTTTTTCCTTTTTTTTTTCTTTAATTTTTTTTTAACCAACAAAAGCAAAGTATACATACGGCAGGAGTAAAAATATAAAATAAGGACATTGTATTAAAAAAATTCAGTTCTGAGTTTATAGTGACAGTGACAAAAAGAAATCTAGTATGAGGGATCACGTGCCTCGATGGAGATCAGCAAAGAGTCGTCAACCTTAATTCCATAAAATGTGCTGTCATTAATATATTATTGCCACCACTCTTCCAAGGCTAACATCACTTTTTTACATCAGAGATTGATGTACTGGTTGTAAGGTAAGGGAAGGAGCAAACACATCAAGATTTCTGTGTCCAAAGGCATGTTGTTGAGCAAGCATTGAATTGGCTGTTTGAAAACAACCAGTACTATCGAGCTAACAAAGTTCGTATGAATCAGTATGAATTGCATGCGCTAGAATATACAGTGCGTTCTCCTCCCACAAATATAACGCGCTCAGGCTCGCCCCCTCGATGTACTAGTACTACATCATGCTAGTAAATCATACGTACGGTAGTACGTATATAGTAGGAATGGGCCGTATGGCAAGCCAAATGTAACAAAAGTAAAACGTATATTTTTGGAAAGACGTACGTTCGAAAATGGGACGTAGTATGAATTTCAGACGTACGTTCCAAATAAAACGTACGTCTCAAAAAATTACTGCCAAAATGAGCACTTAAACTAAACGACCTTTACCTATTGAGCTGAAGGTGCGCATGCGCACAGACCATTCACTAAACAATTGTCCATGTTACTTCAGTTCTAACTTTTGTTTTGACCAACTCTCTGATAGATTGACTTATTATTATGTATTTTTGTCATTATAACAATTATATTAGTTCACGATAAATCATGAGACTGGGGTAAAGCTAGAACTAATCTGTAGTGTATCTTCATAAAGGTCTATTTCGTGGTTGTTAGATGCTGCGCATGGATCAATGCGCTGTCTTAAGGAGTGTACATTACTATCTGTAGTGTGCTCTGTAGGACACGTAATAATTAATACTTTCTGTAGACAATGGGGTGGGTCCATCAGGATCAATACCATATGTAGGGTGTCTCAGAGGCTCTTACTGACAGATTACCAATTGCATGCGAGGCCTAAAACTCACAAAAACTTTCCTCAGCACTCGTAGTGAGCGCTATTGGGAAGCCACCATAGTGATATTTTTGTTCTCTAACGTACGTACTTACGTACGTACGTACTTCCTAACTGACTTACTTGCCGAAAGGATTTTGAGAGAATCAGAATGTGTTGAGCCAATTTTGACAGCACAAAGTAAGTTCTTTTTATGGGTACTACATTCCTTGATACTCATTTCAATCTCAAATAGGCCTAAACAAAAACTAGAAAGCTTTGAAACTAATAGTGTATAATTTCATGTACTAAAATGCAGCTATCTCTGTATGTAGAGTTCAAAGGTCATATATATCACGTGGCATTATTTTGTGCATGCGCATTAGCCTCTTCCAACGAAATGTATTGTAGGCTACCTACCACTCAAGCTTTTTATAGAGACTAACCAGTCTCTATAGTCTCCAAACTGTAGTGTTGAAAAAAGTGAATGAACAAGTATTAAAAATTTCAAAAAAATTAGTAGTGTAGGAATGGGCAGTGCAGTAAAAAGCATTGGAACAAGACATGTCTCAATTTCAGCACATGACTACTTCATTTTTTATGCATGCCCAACTCTTGGCCGGCAGTCCAGTTTAACTTGCCTATCTTATTATGGTTTACTTCACTGCTTAACCAACTGATTCGATCAAACCAATGCAGCAATGAGCTATGGTACTATTATAGTAATACAGATCTTTGCATTTATGACACTGAGGATCCATATTATGGATCAAGAATAATTAAAAAAAATGGAGTAGTCATGTGTCGAAATTGAGATATGTCATGTTCCAATGCTTTTTACAGCACTGCCCATTCCTACACTACTGAAATTTTTAATACTTGTAGATTACTAACAGAAGAAGCAACCTAAGTAGTAACAATCTGAGACGGGTAGGTGGAAAAGGATGCATGCCAACGGAAGCGGGCATGGTCCCCGGGCGGACACGGACGCGGACGCGGATACGGACGCGCCCGCATGACCTTCAAAGGGGAAAACCTTGTCTGTACAGAATGTGGAGCTCGCTCATGCTCGCCCCAATTGGCAATTAAGTATGATGATTCAGGGATTCGCCCGGGGAAGCACCTGGGGAAGCACCTGGGGAATGCCCAAATTCTTGACACATAACATGACAATATTCATTGTTCCATCAATAATTAATGTGCTGATCGAGCTTTAATGAGTACTGGAGTGCTGATATAGAAAATTGTATATATCTTTATTGAAGGTTAACAACTGTACTTATCAAGACAATATTAATAATTATTGTAATTAGTTGCTGCATGATTATTAATAAGCAGCTATATCTAAATTAGTATTATCTATCAGCAATAATTATAATAATATATTATAACTAAGATAGTTTTACAAATCATAACAATTATAATTAATGCTAAACTCTTATCAGAAAGGGTAACTATATAATTATTATGCAAAAATTATTGTGACAAACTGCAATAATACATTTTCATGCAAAGACACTGATTCAGATTTACAAAGATTCAATGTTAATTATTATAGTTTTACTAACTTTTAAAGACTGAATATATATAGTCATTATAGAGAAATTGTATAAATTATTAATATAAACTCTCGGATTTCCAACATGCTTGCAGAGTTACTTAGTTTGTCAGATTTTGAGATCCAGAAGCTGATAGTAATTCATAATCTGAAAATTTTCTCTGCCGAGCTGTAATTAAGAAAACTTAAAATTATTAATTATAGCATAAGAGAAATAATATAATATAGTTTTGATAAATGCTGGATTCATGCATGGAATATAGTCTATAGACTAAACAAATGACAATAATTATTAATACCTGATGCATTATTTTTAGCAGTACATTATTTATTTTTTATAAATAAATATTACAAGTATAGTAAAAATTTTATAAAAAATAGAAGTGTAGGAATGGGCAGTGCTGTAAAAAGCCAGGTAACAAGGCAAGTCTCTGAATTTAGGCACATGACTACTTCATTTCATTTGCAAGTTTGAATTCCATCATTATTTCGGTCATTTGGCTCATGAGTCAATGCAAACAATCACTTGATTAATTTGTATGGAGTAGCAAGCATAATAATAGAATGTAGGTACACGGTAACCTATGAGAGTTGGATACAAAAATGAAGTAGTCATGTGCCTAAATTCAGAGACTTGCCTTGTTACCTGGCTTTTTACAGCACTGCCCATTCCTACACTTCTATTTTTTATAAAATTTTTACTATACTTGTTCATTCACTTTTTTAAACATCAAGGTGCTGAATTGCATGGAGACAATCACACAGCAAAGACTAGTCAGTCTCTATAAAAGCAGGTATGCGCATGCGCATTATATATGCCAAACCACGTGGTCTATTGACGACCTTTACCTACATCAAAATGGCTAAATAAAAAGTACAGTATTTTATATCGAGAGTTTCAAAGCTGCCTAGATTTTGTTTGCTGCCTTTTCGCCAGCAAACGAGTCGAAAAGGACGTACTGTGCATGAAATGAAGTCCCACTATATGATCAAAGTTGGCTCAATGCCTTTTGTTTGTCTGGAAATCGCGTTCAAGTAAGTCAGTTAGGAAGGAAGGAAGGAAGGAAGGGGAGAACAAAATTGCACTCTTGTGGCTTCTCGCCAGCGCTCCCTCCAGAGTGCTCTAGAAACTTTCTGCCTGTTTTCTTGGTTAATACAGTAAGTAAACTGTCTGGGGGAGGCTATTAAATGCATTTGAAGGCTTAGCTTTCTTTCCCTGAAAGTTTATAAGCATGAACATTTTGTATTGTGTCTATGGGACAGTTGGCCCATTCCTACTATACGTAGTACCGTACGTATGATTGAGACGCACCTTATAAGTTATAATCCATTATTGTCATTTTATTATAATAATAGAAAGGTATTTATAGTGATTTTATATCATGTGCATGCTTTTATGCATAATTATACAACAATAATAATTATTATTATATACATTCATGTATCCTATAAATGCATTATTTGCATTATTATTTCAAATTCTACAGTGATATACAGCTTACATAATTATGGGAAACAATATTATACTAAATTATTTTGTTACTGACCATAAAATTAATTATTATTGCATCCATGGTCCAATAATGATCATATACACATGCAATGCATAGATCTTACTCTAGCTAGCTGACATACAGTTTCCATGCATGCATGAGTTTACTTTTACTTACATGTTTCAATTGTCACTTTAGCTAATTTTAGATGATAATTGTCATCCATAAGTAAGACTGCAGACAAAAATTGCCTCCAAGTTGCCTTTTTTCCACTTTGAATTTTCCATTTCAATAACATCTGATATTTTTGTTCTCTGTATTCTTGTGGGTTATCACTTATTATCTCCTGAATCTCATTATAAGAAAGACCTAGGTGAGTAGCAAGATGTTCCCACATATGGATGTGCTCAAGAAGAAGCAGAAAACTAGACTCAGTCATTACTCCATATTTGGACACAGAACTAAGAAGTTCTTCTTTGCAAACCTGTTGCATATATACATCAATCCGATCCATTGAATCAGATGTTCTTCCTCT
The DNA here is from genome assembly GCA_964030475.1 of Tethya wilhelma. NCBI lineage: Eukaryota > Metazoa > Porifera > Demospongiae > Tethyida > Tethyidae > Tethya > Tethya wilhelma. The sequence goes on from CAXIPT010000042.1 coordinate 29,875, forward strand.
CAAACAAGGGCCATCTGTTAGATTTTCTGAATAATAATAATAAACTTAAGTTTGAATCTTACCAATAATTATATAATTATTATAAATCGACTATAATAAATTAATATTATGTTGTTTTAGTTCTGTTTTTTATAGTTTAATATGATAACAGGTGTTTTGGGCATTTTTTGATTTATTTTTAAAGTAGGAGTTTAAAAAAGTTAGTTAGTTGTTTATAGTATAATTTATTTACATTAAAATAAATTAAGGGTTTTAAGTTTAATTTATGTTATAATATAGTTTTTAATTAGTTATAACTATAACAACAGTGAAATTAAATTTTCATTAATTGTTTGTCCATCTTGGGCAGGATTTTGAATGGTTAAAAGCATACATATCACCTTAAATGAGCATTTTTGGACTCCTTGACACAATTTTCGGTTAGGTACGTAAGAAACTCATTGACAAGAGATATTAACAGCTAAAATCTTCATGAAACTTGCATGAAAATAAGTTAGCTTTTAGTACCATTAGCTTCTTTGGCAACCCTGCACTAGCGAGATATCACGGTTAGAACTATAGGCCTGAGGCTATTATGCTCAAAATTTTACCGATTATATTCTATTCCGCACTGCCTACAAAAACGTCCGATTATTCCTGTAAATCTCCCTATTATTGAATAATATTCTCATGAGTTTTGTCAAATACAACGAATTCATATCGACTTGAACGGGTCCAACAATAATACAACAGTCCAACTTTCTTGTTTACCTGATTCAAATTCAATATCTTTCTGATTTGAACGAAAATGAACACTGCTACGTATACCTTGTCTAGGTGCATGCGGTGAGTTCAGATTTTCTACACGTGGCAATTTACAAGTTCCTGTTTACTTCCGTTTATTCTCAAATTTAACCCCATTATTCCCGAAATTATGCTCGTGCTCCACTCAGTCTCCGATTATTCTCAAAATTATGCCGGCACAATCGCCGCACCCCTAGTTAGAACTATATTATAAATTTCCAAAAAATATCAGATTTGATTATGATTACACCCCAAAAATTGGGGAGGGGCAAAATGTTTAGCAGTCCTGAGCAGTGAGCTAAAAGTCATAACTATAGGCTTATCCATCCATATGCCTGAGCCTCAGAAGTTAAAATTTAGCAAATTCCCTGTATGTAATTTTTATCAAGATTATAGTGCTTTGTAATAATATTATGTACCTTCGACTTGACAAGTCTCACTGACATGTTTAATCTTCAACTCCTCCTGTAAGGTATCAGGTGTCGATTTTCTGACTAGACTACCGGGTACAACGTTTAAGCATATGCATGTCTGTGTATGACTTTTGTAGAATTCAACTGTCCTCTGCTTTTTTCCAGTTATTGGATTTCCTTTGTAAGTAAGGATCTGATTGATAATAGCTATACCTGTATCATTGATATCAAGAATAACATTTATTTAGCAATACGTATAAGGTGACTCCAGAGAGTCTTTTATATGACACTACTGGTATTATCATCATATTTATAATGAAAACCCCATGCATGGACATTAAAAAAATATCAGTGATATTTAAATGTGCATACCTGAATACGGTGCATGCACCCAAGCGTAAACTTCCAAAAATACTATTCCTGTTTTTTGTTATTATAATAATTAGGTACAAAGAGTTGATTATCTCCTTTATATATGGCGAGCATATCTAAGCAGTAAAACTCTATACAGACATTCTACAACCTTAAGCCACACAATGTTAGTTAGACCTCTATATGATGTAATGCCAAAATGGCTCTTCAAACCACTTTTGATTGCTAACTATACTCACTTATTAATAGTATGTGCATGGTAAAGCTCTATAAGTTGGAGAGAGTGAATGGCAAACAAAATTATAGAGGCAATAATACAAGTAATTTTTTGGTATGTATATCACCACACTATAAATCCTATATAATAACTAATCCAAGACAGAATTTTCTATCCATGGCTGCCATTTTTGGATGACAGATATAGGTACCAAACAAATGGAAAACAAATGTATGTGTCCATGCATTCCCATAATAATTATTATACAGTTTATAATAAATGAATCAAACTGTATATTTTCATGATAAGGCTAATAATTATGATAACCTGTTAAATCCTGTAATTTGTGCTGCAAATCGAATATGGTGGTTGTATTTTGTACTCGAACTCTTTTGTTCTCCGTTAGATCATTAATGGTTATGGCTACAATGATTTCATAGCCCAGCATCTTTAATGGTGTATAACCCTGCAGGACAAGTTTTGCTCCTTCTTCAATTCCACACTTTTTCAAAGTATCCGATTTATTGAGTTGCTCTGAGGATTTTCCTAAGTATAGCTTTTTCCCTTGTGTTCCAGTGAGACCAAGACTGTGGCATAAGTGCATAATTGTAGCCTCGACAGTTTCGTATAAATCCAACCTTACAGAGAAGGTATTTCTTGAAGTTCTGCCTCTGCATGCTGCTCCAGGTCTGCTATATTTGTGATCATTATAGATCACAGTGAAGTTAGGCAATAAATCCATTGTTTGCAAGGCTCAAACTCCATTCAGATCAACAATCAGCTAGTGTCCATTGCATTCATATCATTACACTGCTGCCCGCCGCTGAGAGTCGACCACCCCGCGGGAATAATACAGTCCATAAACTAAGCAGCCTGATCGGATGATCATGACGTTGCCAATAAATAATTAAGCTATAGCCCCTCCCCCATAGCAGACTCTATTGTGCAACGAGAATTCTAGCGGACGCGACCTTGGCAGTATCACTACTGTACAAATTTGCCCACCAAGGGGCGTGTCCTTCGTCACAACTCGTCACAACTCGTCATAACACGTCATGCATATCCAAATCGCGCTAAAAGGTCTACCGAGTTCATCTCCAATTGAATGCTTTGTGTTCACTTGTACTTGTACTACTACTAGCTTCATCTTTTACTCTCTCATGTAGGTCCCAAGTTTCTTGAAGAGCTGATGAGGGATCCAGTCACCCTGCCCAACTCTGGTCATGTCATGGACCGTGCTAGCATCATCACACATCTATTGAAGTAAGTGTTAGTAGATGAATGCATGTACAGTGTCTTTTAATGGTGCCATGCAGTGGTCATCTCTGTGTAAACCCTTTTGACACTGTCCTTGTTGTCCATAATATTACCTCCATTGCCTCTCATGACTGTAGCTACAGTCCAGTTGTATAGAGAGAGTGTAAGGCGGTCCTGACTAGGGGAGGATGATGAACCCACTCACCTCTCCCCCTCCCTCTGGCCACTGGGACAGAGAGAGGCCGTTTGGTCTAATTTGTCTAATCCTCTAATTTTGTTTCATCTACTCCTGATTTGTCTGAGTCTTCTTTATCAAATTTATCCTTTCAATTCCTGCTAACTGCTTTAGAATGATGGTATGTTCATGACATGTTCATTTTGTGTGGCAGGCACCCTCTTCTCTTGCTCTTCTTCTCCTTTGTTTCTGGTTGCTGTGGGTGTAGACTGAGAGATAGATAGCCTAAGCTGGGTACAGAGGAGGTACGACACACGTGGGTCAATTAGTGCATTCCAATCACATGACCACTATTAGTAGTTGCTACTGGATTTGTTCACATTCACCTGCATGCTGAGTCAGCAAATGTCTGGCCTAGAAATGTGGCCACTGACTCTCATATACATCTAGCACACACATGCACACTCACACTCAAATGTTAGACACATGTGTATGCAAGTGTACATGCAAACACACACAAACACACACACAGACAGACCGACACCTAAGTGGACTTTACTGAGAAAGGAAGAGATTGGTCAGAGAAGCATATTTTTTTTTTTTTTTTTTTTTTTTAATAACAATTTTGCATCTAATCGCAAGGATACATACAATAGCTTCTAAGCTAATTCGTGGTATGCACCCTAATTACAAAGCTACTAATTAAAATCAGTCACTATAATTATGGGCTAGGTCTTCAACCTGGCTCGGGTGCGAGCAGCAATGGGCGTCCAACTTGTTGTGCATCTGGTGTTGACTTGTAGACCAGGCTTGCCATCTACAATAGAAAAATTGACATTTGCACCGTCTGGGATGACAAGGTCAGAGTCTGTGGAGGAGTCACTGTCACTGTCACTGTCACATTCATCACCAGTTGTTAATGCAGCTTTCACATGAGGAGGTGCTTTGAGAGACACAAGATGGAAAGGAGCAGATCTCTTTGCTCTCCGTCTTCCAATCACTGGAGTCCAACCTTTGCTATCATCAATGGAATAGGTGACACCATGAACCGAATCCCTCTTATCATATCTAACATTTGAGCAGGACTTGAGATCAATGACCTTTTGAGTCACATTGACTTGGATGGAAGTAGAGTCATCAGTCTGCTGGGCTGCACTGTGACTCCTAGGGCCATGGTGAGCATTAGTTGGAGTAGTAGTAGAAGCCACAGTAGGTTTGATACTTGCATGTTCACACTGAGCACTGCTTTTGGCCTTGGTCTTCCTCTTTCTCCTTCTTCTCTTTCCCTGTTCTTTCTTGCCTTGACAGAGCTGAGAGGAAACACTAGGCCAAAACAGCTACTTCACTTGTAGCAACTGCATGTGCACAGACAGTGTCACATATGTCTGAATAGCTAGCTCTCCATACTCAGTACAGTCAGAAATTATGTGTATATTTAATGTATAAAATCAGAAATCTATACTGAAATTAGAAATCTGTCAGACTGACAGAAAAACCACCAGCTGAACACTTAGCAGTCCACAAGGCACCAGGGAGTTTCAGTGCACTTTGTTGCAACTGCACACAAAGTGAGAGAGGAAATCCAGCAGCACTTAGACCAGCAAAATCTCCTTCTAAAACTGCTACCTTGATACTACTATCAGCCATTTTTTATTTTTATTTTTATTTTTATTTATTTATTTATTTTTTTTATATGCAACAGCTCCTTCCATAGTTTGACTGACAAACCACCATCGATTGTTGAGAAACCTCTACTTGATATTCCTCTGGCAAAAATGAAATGCTACAGCCAGCATTTTATGCAGGTAGCAAATCAATTCTTTGTGCATTTGTAAACTTATGCTCATTATCAATACTGATTGTTAGTGTTATGGGCTCTGGTACTGTTCCTTACAAGTTCTAGTTGCATTGTTTATCAATCATTATTTCTTTAGAATAATCACAAGTCAAACTATTCTTTGGGCGTGTACTCAAATTAAATATTTTCATTTTGTTAGCTCATGCATTGTTGAACATCCCATTATCAGTATTAGCTCTTTTCATCATAGTGTTGTTTATTTACATGTATACAGGCTATGATGTTCCTACAAACAAGGCTTCCCTGTTCTTGGTCATATACACAGTGGCAACATCTTTGTCCAGGATGGTGTGTGCCGGTTGGGTGGCTATGAGAACACACTCCTTGGCTACAGATCTAGGTACTACAGGATGTGCCAAGACCACTTGGAACACATGGATGTGATCATGTTTGGTAAGGGTCATCACATAAAGAAACTATTTACTGTGTTTTTGTTGCATACACTTTATTCCTTACTGACTATACAACTACATAATGGTACATAATTTTGGTGTGAACATTTAGCTTATTTGTGCTAGTTTCTCATGTGTGAGATACACCCACCGGTTGACAGAACATGCTTTCTGTGCTTTACCCAGAGAAAGATTGGCTAGCAAATGTTTTGAAAATATGCGACTTTTAAAGGCTAAGATGAAAGATCCCACCCTCAAGTCTGTATATCCTCCAACAAATAATTGCTCCTCAGCAGGTAATGTTCCGGAAATTGACCAAACATTTTCTAATGGGATCATTTTACCAACCAGTGGGCATGTCTCACACTTATCAAGGATTGTTAATTGGATAAGTGTTCTCACAGAAATTGTGTATAATACTTTTGTTTCAGGTCACCTTATGTTTGAGATGTGTTGTGGTTATGAGCTGCCAACGGTGTTTCCAACTGACAGAGACTACCAGGCTGTGAGAGCTGTGAAGGGTGGGGAGGAGGTTGAAGAGGTGCTGAGACACATCTTTGGCATAGTGCTGGCAACAAAGACCGGGACTAGTGAAACTCCTTCAAATGTGGAAATGATTCAACAGGTGAAACACATGTAGGACTTATGCTGGGGAATGTGTGCAGCTAACTAATGAAACTTTACTGTTGTGTAGATTAAAGATCATGCACAAGTTGTTTGATTTAGTCAGAGATTCTAAAATTCAATTCGAGGTATAAGTGAACCTTGTTTGGTATTTGTAGCACTGTTTGGATACCTTAGTGTTACAAATTTTTGTGGGTACTGATACACCTTCACCACACCTTGTATAGTAATGTAAATCACTTTGCTATGTGTACTACAATCCACTTTATGTTATAATATTGGCTCCTCCTCTAACATCCGAATTACACTATTGTTGCATCTTTAACAAGATAGCAAAATTTAATACCATGCAGTAACTGAATACATAGAAGCTAAAATCTGCGGGAAAAAATGTACCTGCAAATAATTGTAACAGTAAGGTAAAACAAGTTGGTAAGAGGTCATCACTGATAGATGTGATATAGTGACATGTAGAATGACAGTGTCTAGATGCTGGCTTGTCCATATTGCTTCTGTGAGGGGTCCATTTTTTTTGAAGAGTTCTCTGTTGTGTGATAGATACTCTTCCAACAATGAGAGAAACAATGCAATTTAATCTGAGAGAAAACTCTCTGGAGAGTGTGTGAAATGTTTCAATGTTGTGATGTGGCTAGTGATTAGGATAATGATATATAATTATAGTTATGCAAATACTAGATTGTCTATTATAGATGTTTTCAAATCAGGTGATTTCTTTTTTTGTAAACGGTGAGTCTCTTATAAGGTTATTTCCTACCATATATAGTTCTTCCTTTGTTGGTAAACAATGATGGTATTGTTGGTTTAAGTATGAGTAACAATGAGCATTACTATGTCTCATTCTCTATTTACATACAAAGGACACCCCTTACCCCCTCACCCCCTCACCCCCTCACCCCCTCACCCCCTCACCCCCTCACAGTCCTCCCTCTATCACGATCAGCGTTGTCTGTTCCTCTCCAGTGATGAGACTCCTCTCTCCATCGTACACACCTCCTCCTCATGACAGACACAATGGATACGTGCAGGATATAATATGAGGACACAATGAGGTATAGATGCATGGTAGGGAGCTTTTACTACTGTAAATGTCACTCATTGTTTTATTACACGATGCCTCTGAAAATATTTTGTTACCCATGCACGACTTGTGTATAAAGACTCTCAGATATTTGGGTTTTGTAACACCCTTGAAGTGTATTCTACATGTCTTTAGGTTCCTGATGAGTTTCTTTATTCTGTGAATCAAGGGCTGCTGAGAGATCCAGCCATCCTGCCGGGGCCAACTCTTGTCATGTCATGGTCCGTGCTAGCAGTCTCAAGGAGATTCACCTCCATGCAGTCATGCATTGGTTGACTGGTTGTCCTGCAAATGTAAGAAAATGGGAACAGAATGGCAGTTATGATAAGTGTCCCTTCAAGATATTTCATGTAGTGGTTCTTTTTGTCCTGTAATTGCTGTTTCTTGTGAACCAAGTATCGAGTTGCCAACAATATGAGGGCTATATTTTCTTCATCCATGACCTTGGATATTGCTCCAATGTATTGATTGGCAGACCCCATGGGAATGACTCTAATGATGATGGTGGTTCTTCCCCAGGGAGGAGATATTGTGTGGTTCAAGATGATACCACTGGCACCTGTATGGCTCTACTGGACAATGAGGAGGAGGAGGGCTATTATGACAGAGAGCAGGAGGGACAGCTAGTCAGTCACGACCAGGAGGCACCTCAGAGTGTTGGTCACATTACTGAGGTGAGAGTAGACTCTCAGGAGAAACAACTCACAAGCCAAGCAGTGGATGAAGGTGTGTGTGTGTGTGTGTGTGTGTGTGTGTGTGTGTGTGTGTGTGTTTGTCATCTGAACCCCTATGCTATACGCAATATTTGTTTTCATAAACTAGAACAATTGCAGCATTGTTATGATACCATGCAACTATGAAAATTAATTTAATGTGATTTACATAATGTATACATGACATTGTGTTCTACTTTGCCATGATGAGGCATGTCCATGACATTGTATCAGATGATCACCAACCTTGGAATGTCACAAACACGAAATGACTGAAATGTAAGTTAAATGAACTAGCAGCATGAGAGATTTACATATCTAAACCCAGCATATCCAAACTCAGCATTCAAATGGTTTGGACTGATATGATTCAATCTGTCTCTGACATCATCTCTCTTACTTAAATTTCTGAACAGACAAAACCAGGATGACAAAGTGCAACACACTCCATATGAAGGTGGTAGTACGTGTTCCTTAAATCCTTAAGTTTGACATTTCAGTAGCAATTCCCAGTCCAGCTCGGATTTTGAAAGACACTAACATATGCTCTTTGTGTTGCAGAACAAGATCCCCATGGCTAGGTTTTCCTTCGTCTTATCACGGCGACCTTAACATCTTGATATCTGTGCATTTGGAAACATTACATAGAAAGACTGTTCCACAGAAGAGCCAGATCATGTACCAGTAAGTTGGCCGTGACATTAAATGGACAATATGACTGTGATTGGGGTTGTGAACATCTTCCTCTCCGCTGCTGATTTCAATGGGATTGTCCTTTTCACCATCCATATCTCGTAGGATTTTAGTAGATCTATGATCACACAAAGACAGCCTCCATGATTCTTCAGACTTTTCTGACACGAGGCGCTTTGAAAGGCGGCTCAGGTGATTCCGCGTTCCGTTTCCGCCATCCGTTTCCGTGTCCGTTTCAGTATTCAGTTTCCACCTTTTCCATTCGCCCGCTATAATACGTCATTTTAAATACAGCAGGGATCAGGGGCTGAGTCTCAAAATACCACCAATAATTAATGACTGTAAGAAAGCTTAGTCTTGAATAAACATATATCACAAAGAGCCAAAGAGTTGATGATACCTGCTTAGACACAGAATGTTATACCGTACATACATCCACAAGGAGGCTGTAGTAGTTGAAGGTTGTACTATTAAACTTTAGTCACAATTGAATGCAATGTTAACATNCAATCACCTGTCGATTTAGATCATGCCCTCTGGTTCTTACATCACCGAGTCGGTACCATACGTCACTTCCAATCTGTGCCCGCCCTTCAAGACGTCATCATCAAGGACCCTCAGTACATCTTCGATAGAGTCACCGAGTTAATTGTGGACACATTCACATTTGAAAAGGCCACTACATTCAGTCATACCATTGAAGACTTTCAAAAGAGAGGAATATTTCCACATTCCGCTTTTGAAAAAATTTCCACTGGAAATGCCATCCTCACAAGTTCAAAGTTCATTGCTCTCCTTGAACACCTTCATATCGTGGCTCCTCTCTATGAAGATGGTTCTGTCACTAAATATTTCCTCCCGTGTGCTCTCACCCATGCTGATCTCCCTCCAGATTCAGAGAAAGGTACAAAGGTCCCTCCCTTGCTTGTCACCTTCAATAGCGGCTACTGCCCAAGAGGAGTCTTTGGCTCACTTGTTGTTCATCTGATGTCAGAGGTCAAAGAAGAGTTTACCTGGGAGTTGGAGCAAGACAAGATCTATCGTAACCAGGTCCAAATGGCAGTCGGTCCTTACGACTCTTTTCGCTTTTGTCTCCAATCACAGTACATTCGAATCGATCTCATCTTTTCATCTCCTGTTAGACAAGGACTAACTGTTGGTCGAGTGTGTTGTCATGTCCGTCACTGTGTCCACGAGAGCATAGTCAAAGTCATTAAAGCTCTCAACTACTCCGTGAAAGCATCTCCAATTTTTGGATTTCAGGTTCAAACAACTGAAGGTGGTGTTCGTCATGCTACGATAAACTTTCACGATGGTGTACCAGCCAACATGAAGGACACAGTGACAGGAGAAAGAGTGGCTCTTCCAGATGGACACCAGTTCTGGTTTAATGAGGTAGGTCTAGTTTTATTGTTTTGGTAGGTTATTACTTTGTTTTTGTATAATTATTTTGCAGACTCACAATCTTGACTCCGATGTAGAGCATTCTAGTCAAATAAGAGACTCTGCTACTATGGGATCAGCCATTTCGAGTCAACTTTCAGGTACCTTATAGTACTTGAAGAAGAGCTGTTTTGCTTTTTGCTTTTCATTTTTCTCAGATACCAGGCCATAAGATTTATTTGTACAATATTTAGTGTTTGTTGTTTTACATCACATGCAGAGCCAATGATGTCTCCATCCTATCAACCTCTCAGTGCAGCAGCTGTAGGAGCAAGTGTACAATCACCAGGTGAGTTACTATAAGTTAATTGACCCAAAATTCATACAAGCCATTCACTCTACAATGCTTGTATTACTCACTATGATGCCTTTTCTCTATCCTTTCAGCCTCCTCTCTGACCTTCTCCAATGTGAGTGCTGCTCTCAAGACTCTCACTGACTGGCATTCTCTGGGAGTGGCCTTGGGACTTCACAAATCTCAATTAGACATGATTGAAGGAGACTACACCCACATTAGAAGACGAAGAAACGAACTAATCAGTGTGTGGCTTGACAATGACCCAGGAGCCTCGTGGAGCAAGTTGTGTAGTGCTCTTGAGGACATTGATGAAAGAACATTGGCAGATCAGATCAAATCTCATTACTGTTAGCATTATTATAATATTGATTTATGTGTACTGTTAGTTTTCTGCGTCCAAGTTATATTTCAATAATAACTTCTATTTTTGCCTTGAATTGTTAAATATCTAGTGATGTTTACTCTTAATTTTTGAAATTCGTTAATTATTCTGAATTTTTTTAAATATAATATAGCTAAAATTATTATAGTTTTGAACACTTCATAAATTTTTTCGGCTTTGACCTGCAGATCGAGTACATATAGTTTTGACTCACAATGTCATACATGCATGACCACAATTAATTGCATGACCAGATCAGATCTATATCCTAAACAATACACTAAAGAGCTCTGAAGTTATGTCTATACATGTAAAGTGGTGGACAGTGTTTTGAAAGGTTTGTGGTGGTGCAATTTCTCACAGTAATTTGAAATGACGTCATGTATACATGACGTCATTTCAAATTACTGTGAGAATAGAGCAGCTCCTAAAATCTGAACCTCTCTTTCTGAGACGGAGTCTGACTCTCTTGAGCCTGGGAACTAGGCTAATGAATCACCTAGGTAAACAACCTGTCCCATAGAAGAGTGTCTTGTGCACACTAATGGAGACTGTACAGTCTGTGGAGAGTCACTCTGATGATGATGGTGAGTTTACTAGTAATACAGACATCACAGTTTCCTAATTGCTTATGTCCTCCTCCCTGATGTAGTGCTGTTCCCATTTGGCTCAAGTACGGGGCTACCACTGTTGGTAACCAGCCTCATTCTCAGTCTAATCAGTTCTATGGACTTTTCTCACTAGTCATTTCTATTTATTGCCCCCATGCCCAGCAGCTGGGACCGTGTGGACAGGTGAATGGAGACAACCACACTAGTCTTTCATTGGACTCATCTCACTGTTAGGTTACCATACACATGACATTTTTAATCTCCACAGAGATATTGTAGGAGTTGATGGATCCATCACTGAATCCCTTTCAGTCCGTCCCTCTAGTCTTCTCCATGGATGATGACATCATTGTAAGTTCCGGTCAGTATCATCATTGCATGTGTTGCAGGTCATGTGTTGATCATGTGATCTTTATTTTGTGTGTATGTCCAGTGTTTTGGTAGAGAGTTCTCTGACCTGGCTGTTGAGATACAACAAGTTGGTAAGTGGTCGTCACAGATTGATGTGACACATGCAGTAGTTGAAATGCCAGTTTGTTTGATGTACAACTGTTGTCACATGTGTTGGAAGGTTCAGCTATTGAATTCATCTCCAATTGAATGCTTTGTGTTCACTTGTACTTGTACTACTACTAGCTTCTTCTTTACTCTCTCATGTAGGTCCCAAGTTTGTTGAAGAGCTGATGAGGGATCCAGTCACCCTGCCCAACTCTGGTCATGTCATGGACCGTGCTAGCATCATCACACATCTATTGAAGTAAGTGTTAGTAGATGAATGCATGTACAGTGGCTTTTAATGGTGGCATGCAGTGGTCATCTCTGTGTAAACCCTTTTGACACTGTCCTTGTTGTCCATAATATTATCTCCATTGCCTCTCATGACTGTACAGTCCAGTTGTATAGAGAGAGTGTAAGGCGGTCCTGACTAGGGGAGGATGATGAACCCACTCACCTCTCCCCCTCCCTCTGGCCACTGGGACAGAGAGAGGCCGTTTGGTCTAATTGGTCTAATCCTCTAATTTTGTTTCATCTACTCCTGGTTTGTCTAAGTCTTCTTTATCAAATTTATCCTTTTCAATTCCTGCTAACTGCTTTAGAATGATAGTGTGTTCATGAAATGTTCATTTTGTGTGGCAGGCACTCTCTTCTCTTGCTCTTCTTCTCCTTTGTTTCTGGTTGCTGTGGGTGTAGACTGAGAGATAGATAGCCTGGGTGCAGAGGAGGTACGACACACGTGGTTCAATTAGTGCATTCCAATCACGTAACCACTATTAATAGTTGCTACTAGATTTGTTCACATTCGCACCTGCATGCATGCTGAGTCAGCAAATATTTTGCCTAGAAATGTGGCCCTTGACTCTCTAATACATCTAGCATACACATGCACACTCATACTGTAACAATGTGTTGCAAGTGTATAATACAAACACACACACACACACACACACACACACAAAGGTGGACTTCACTGAGACAAGGAGAGATTTGGCAGAAAAGTATGTACCTACCAAACCTAAGGTCACCACTTGGATCCCTACAGTAAGCAATTTGTGTGCAACGATTCCTGTCATTCTCAGCTTTATCATAACTTAGATATTGCTGAACTCGATTTAGCTTAGTCTGTGAATAAGAGATAACCTGTAATACCATCTTCAATAATTCTCTTTGAGGTCAGTAAAACAATTACATTTTCTGTTGTATGCATACACAGCTTTTTTTTATAACCAAAGAATGAGAAATACAGTCAACTACTTTAATAAATTCGAAGTCGGTCTACTAATACTGCGATCTACAGCTATCCGCAAGACGTAGCTCGTTCAAGCATTCAAGTTCAAAACTTTGACTGACATAATTTCATTCTGTAACAATCTGAGACTGAGGCTGCCTAAGTTGGCGGTCTTTTTATACTGAGACATGAAATCGTACAAGTATATACAACAATAGATATAAGTACAACTGGTTGTACCATCTGGGTGGGCACAAACACAATGGTGACAATAAAACATTAATCAATACAATAGATATAGAGTTATTGTTCNATTTCTATCCTGACGGACTACTGCATGGTGTGGCAAATAGTGAATTCTGTTCTTGACATTTGCATCTCTCTCTTTGTCAACAACTTGCACTATGCCATTTGCAATCTGCTCTTGAATAATAGCATTGTATTCCTGCATGATTTTTGGATTCTGCCGAAGTCGATACATGAGACTGTACAGTCTCTTCTCACTCAACTCGTAATTGGTTGGTAAGGATGCGTGGCATTCCTTCCAAGGTAGAGATACTTCATATCTACCTTCTTTGAACTTGATGTTATTATCAAAGCTCTCACAAATTGATTTGTCGGGCTCGCAAATTCCCAACGATTCGAGTTTCCAAAAGGAGTGCAACATACTTTCTAACTCTTTGATTTCACAACATTGTGAATTGACTTTCAACACATGAGTCGTGATCAAACTCACTACTGGTGATGATTGCTGACTCACGTCTGTGGGACCTGATAGTACCCATCCTAGTTTCGTATGCATTGCAATTGGACCATTTTGTCCACGACGTATTTTGCCGGTGGTGAGCTCCCAGTAATAATCGGAACCAATCAACATATCTACTTCCAGTGGTGTTTCACCATTGGAGTCGTCAGCCAATTCAAGTTGTGAAAGATGGCTATACATTTCGGCACAGACAGAGATTGGTTGAGCAACCAATGGGTCACAAATGTGAGCCACAGTGTAAAGTAGCAGTTCCTTATCTGGACCATGTCTCAATTTGATTCTTACATCCACCACTTCACAACGCTGAGAGTCTGCTCTCTTTGAGCCAAATGCAGCAATACGTAATTGGTGTTCACCATCTGATTTGAGTTGTAGAGCATCTTTTGCTCGTTTGGTGATATACGAATGCTGACTACCACTGTCAAGAACAATGCGTACTTTGTTAGTGAGCTCTGGTTTCTGAGGGTTGTAAATGTCAGCCCTTGCTGTTTGCAGTAAAACAGGTTTGTTGGCTTCAGTGTACAGATTGGTCGTTGGTTGAGCCTCAAAGGCTACAGCACGTGGATTGAGACCTTGTTGAGGATTGGTTGTGCTCAATTCCTCACGATTTCTCGTTGAAGGAGCATTGGTCGTACTTGAACCCGATGTATTAGGTGTTGACGGTGGCACTACTTGACCACTTCTACAGATGGTACTGTGATGGCGACCATTACAGATTGAACATTTGTTGGGTGAACGACAGGTACGACTAATGTGTCCTTTCCTTAAACAAATGAAACAACGACCACTTCTCTTCAAAATCTGTTTTCTTTCATCAATTTGTGTCACAACCCTGCAATTGTTAGACGAATGATTCTGCTGACAATAACAGCAAGAAGGAGTGGTAGGTTGGGATGTTCCGGAAACTAATGTTGTGGCAGTTGAAGGGGTTTTCTCTGTTGCCCTAGCTTGTCTGGTATGATTGGCTAGGGACAACTCGTTCTCTTGCCTCAATTTCCTGTTGTATTACTTCCAACAAGGAATCCAATTCCCAATCCTTATCAGCAATTTCTCGGCTGATAATAAGTCGCATTTCTGTGGGCAACTTTTGCAACAACACTGGAGACAGAAGACTGCCATAAGTTTCTGAAGCAACACCAAGTGATTTCAGACTCCTAATGTGAGATTCAATGGTGTCATAAAGACGACGCAATGCCTTGGTATTGTGAGAAGTCACAGGTTCTACATTGAGTAGAGTGTCCATGTGTTTACTGATAATCTGCTGCTTGCTCCCAAACCTCCTCTTGAGGATTGAAATTGCTTCAGAGTAATTTGCAGCGGTCATGGCAAGACCTGAGATGGCATCTCGTGCTGTACGTTCAAGTAGAGAACTCAAATAATTGAATTTGTCTATGTCAGACAGCTCCTCGTTCTTATGGATTGCTGATTCATATGACTCCCAGAATGTCGTCCACCTTGTGATGTCGCCGTTGAACGATCGTAAATTCAACTTTGGGAGTTTCACACGTGTGGAGGACTCACGACGAGAACTAGTCAATGAGGGGTCAGATTCAACTGTCGATTTAATAGTGGAACTCAGGGGCACTGGCACATCAGTTGCAGTTGCAGCTGCTGTTACTCTCTCAATGTTGATCAGGGCTGCAAAGATGCATTCTTTGAAACCGTCAGCTTGAACAATTTCGTCACCCAATGCCGTTTCGTCTTCTATTAGCTCTGCTATCTCGTTGTCCAACTTAGCGAGGGTTTGCAACTTTTCGTTCAAGCTCATTTTCAGCAGTGACAACTTTGCCGTATCTGGCACTTCCGCTGATTGTGCCTTTTCCACGTCACCAATAATTCGAGTGGCAGAGGCTCTATGCCCAGCTCGAATTCTCTTACGTTTTGCTAATGTTTCAGCATCAGTCATCTTAGAAATTGAGTCTCAGAGTCAGTCAAGTTATACAGTCAGTCTTCTTTAGCTGGAATCGCGGTTCGTGTAGCCGATCCAGTATTTGAGTATGTGCATCCGGTATCCGGTCACTATCTCATCCGATCCTATCCGATCCCTATCCGGCTCGAAGGACCATGTAATAAATTCGAAGTCGGTCTACTAACACTGCGATCTCCAGCTGTCCGCAAGACGTAGCTAGCTCTTTCAAGCACTCAAGTTCAAAACTTTGACTGACATAATTTCATTCTGTAACAATCTGAGACTGAGGCTGCCTAAGTTGGCGGTCTTTTTATACTGAGACATGAAATCGTACAAGTATATACAACAATAGATATAAGTACAACTGGTTGTACCATCTGGGTGGGCACAAACACAATGGTGACAATAAAACATTAATCAATACAATAGATATAGAGTTATTGTTCAGTCTAGTCTCCAACAACGCATGTGCATGTGCATGAGTGTGTGTCAACTAAAATTAATATCGATCACTGGAGCTAAACGTATCACTTGTCTGAGAGATTTTTTTACCATGTTCTTGGATTTTTAGTAGTTTCTAACCATGAAGGGTTGATGTTTAGTATAAACATCGATTGTCAAATAAAAAAAAAATGATCAAGAATTAGCTATAGGCCAACATTAATTTGTTGAATACTAGTTTCTCATCAACCGCCCGCATGACTTTTCTTGGAGTTTGAATTTTTCTCATGCATTATCTCATTATTCGCAGATCTAAATAATCTTCTTCTTCTTCTTTTTTGCTTCCAATCAAGGAGAGTTGCCCAACAGTCGTTACAGGGCCACAATGTTTTTAGCAATTCAATTCTATAGGCTTTAAAGTTACATTAAAAGTTGATACAGAACTTTTGCAATGATCACGTGACAGTCAGAGTGCACAAAGAAAATGAAGGCACGGTACTTTTTGCAGGCATTTTTTGAGTGAGAATAACTTGCTCCTTAAAGAAATCAAGATGCTTATAACTTACAGCGTATTTGTAAAATGTTTGTGCCATCATTGCCATGGAGAATTGAAGTCTTGAAGTCACAAAACGTGACGTTTCGAGGGTGTGGCGAGAATAAATTATAAATAATGATAATGAGCCTCGATCCCGCCCTCATGCCAGTTTCAAGTATCACTGATGAGAAACTAATAATAGCGATATCAGACCTTCGAAGACGTTCAGTATATCAAAAATATCTCGACTCGTGCTTGAAGTACGCTCATGAAATAAATTGTGTTGGACGGGACAATGAATGAGCTATCTGCTGACACCTAAACCGTGCAAATTGGTTGCGCGGAATCACCGCTAGCTCAATAATTGTATGTATGGAAGTTTCTATTGAAAATTTTTGGGTGGGCGTGGCTTTGCAACAGTTTTATGTATGATCGTGTAACAAGCACCATTGGATAGCGCTCGTCGATAATTATCGTCAGATACTTGAACATTTACATATTACTTAGAAAAACTCTGCGGAAAAACAGGTGAATTTGTAGAGGTCTGACATCGCTACTAATAATCAACAAATCTTGGCCTTAGTTTTGAGACGTTTGGCACCCCATGTATTATAGCATTATAAGCCCATGCAATGCAATAAATTATTATTACTCTGTTGCATGCAGCAACTACTTGGCGACAAGCTGGGTACATCAGATGATACTAATTAATGTATTTCCTTCATGATCAAAAACTATTTCCGCAACGCCTCCCATGCAGCTAATGTTAGAATGGTCCTCATCTCTACTGACACGACCCAGGACCTCCACTGACCACTTACCATATGCATGTATGTGGGAGCTACATACTGACAGAGGTGATACGCCTCATGGAGCGCATCACACGATTCACACCATGCAAACCACGGATGACTTTAACCTGAACAAGGCTCTAGCTATCACTAGCTCTGCTGGTACCACAAAAAGTTTGGTGAAGCTGCCATGAAGTGACAGGAGCCCTACAACTGCATGGGGAAATGTGACCACATTCATCAATTTATGTTTGTTTGTTTACCTTAGTTTTGTAATCACCTATATACTCAGGCAATTTCTTGGTCATACTTTTCCATCTGTCTAATGATCTTTCCATTACAGTGACTATCATCAGTACTTTTACTTCGATGCATTAAATTCACCATTTACCTTAATAATTACATCTGCTTAACACCTGTACTGCATCTATTTGTAGTAACTTAATGATTAGAGTATGTAGGTATTGCACATCACCACTTTCTCTCTTGTAATGTCATTGCAATTAATTGTGACTATACAGCCTTCTTGTAGATGTATGGTATAACATTCTCAGACTGTGTATAAAAAGATAGATCTGCCATCAGCTGTTTGAAATAATTATGTTTATTCACGACTAGGATTCCTTACCTTATGGAGCTTGCTTGGGCAGTCTTGATCATGAGTGATGTGGACCCTGATCCATGCTGTATTTGAAATAACGTAATGTAGCGGTCGCTTTTGCGCATGCTCATTATGCTCAATCGCAGCATTGGATGGCGCGAAGTTTGCTGTTAGACTGAGCGGGACTGAAAATCTCTCTCTCTATCTCTTAGGCCTGACAACATGGCTAGTGAATCACCCAGGTAATTCAACCTGTTCCACAGAAGACATATGTCACAGAAGGAACCAGGCCAGTTCTTCTGAACACAATGGAGTGCTATAGGCTAGCAAATTGGTGAGCCGAAAGTTTAATTTCTGTGCCTCAGTTTATTGCATTTTTTTTTACTCATTGCCTGTCTCCTCCTCTCTGATGTAGTGTTATTCCCATTTGGCCAAGGTGTTGGTCACCAGCTTGTAGTCTCAGTCTAATTTCATGGACTTTTCTCTCTAGTCATTTCTATTTATTGCTCATTGCCCCCTAATGGGAACGGCCATGTTGACAGGTGAATGGAGACAACCACACTAGTCTTTCATTGGACTCATCTCACTGTTAGGTTAGCATACACATGACATTTTTAATCTCCATAGAGATATTGTAGGAGTTGATGGATCCATCACTGAATCCCTTTCAGTCCGTTCCTCTAGTCTTCTCCATGGATGATGACATCATTGTAAGTTCCAGTCAATTCTTTTGTATCATCATTGCATGTGTTGCAGGTCATGTGTTGATCATGTGATCTTTATTTTGTGTGTATGTCCAGTGTTTTGGTAGAGAGTTCTCTGACCTGGCTGTTGATATACAACAAGTTGGTAAGTGGTCATCACAGATTGATGTGACACATGCAGTAGTTGAAATGCCAGTTTGTTTGATGTACAGCTGTTGTCACATGTGTTGGAAGGTTCAGCTATTGAATTCATCTCCAATTGAATGCTTTGTGTTCACTTGTACTTGTACTACTACTAGCTTCTTCTTTTACTCTCTCATGTAGGTCCCAAGTTTCTTGAAGAGCTGATGAGGGATCCAGTCACCCTGCCCAACTCTGGTCATGTCCTGGACCGTGCTAGCATCATCACACATCTATTGAAGTAAGTGTTAGTAGATGAATGCATGTACAGTGGCTTTTAATGGTGCCATGCAGTGGTCATCTCTGTGTAAACCCTTTTGACACTGTCCTTGTCACAGTTGTCCATAATATTATCTCCATTGCCTCTCATGACTGTACAGTCGAGTTGTATAGAGAGAGTGTAAGGCGGTCCTGACTAGGGGAGGATGATGAACCCACTCACCTCTCCCCCTCCCTCTGGGCACTGGGACAGAGAGAAGCCGTTTGGTCTAATTCGTCTAATCCTCTAATTTTGTTTCATCTACTCCTGGTTTGTCTAAGTCTTCTTTATCAAATTTATTCTTTCAATTCCTGCTAACTGCTTTAGAATGATGGTATGTTCATGAAATGTTCATTTTGTGTGGCAGGCACCCTCTTCTCTTGCTCTTCTTCTCCTTTGTTTCTGGTTGCTGTGGGTGTAGACTGAGAGATAGATAGCCTGGGTACAGAGGAGGTACGACACACATGGGTCAATTAGTGCATTCCAATCACATGACGACTATTATAATAGTTGCTACTGGATTTGGTCACATTCACCTGCATGCTGAGTCAGCAAATGTTTGGCCTAGAAATGTGGCCCCTGACTCTAGCACACACATGCACATTCACACTCACTTGTTAGACACATGTGTACGCAAGTGTATACAAACACAAACACACACACAGACAGACAGACAGACACCCAAGTGGACTTCACTAAGAAATGAAGAGATTGGTCAGAGAAGCATAATAATTATACAACAGCTCCTTCCATAGTTTGGCTGCCAAACCACCATCCACTGTTGAGAAACCTCTACTCAGTATTCCTCTGGCAAGAATGAAATGCTACAGCCAGCATTTTATGCAGGTAGCAAATCAATTCTTTGTGCGTTTGTAAACTTATGCTCATTATCAATACTGATTGTTAGTGCCGTGGGCTCTGGTACTGTCCCGTATACAATTTCTAGTTTCAATGTTTATCTTTTTAGATTAATCACAAGTCAAACTATTCTTGGGGCGTGTACTCAAATTAAATATTTTCATTTTGTTAACTCATTGTTGAACATCCATTTTATCAGTATCAATTCTTTTCACCATAGTGTTGTTGATTGGCAGGCTATGTCATTCCTCTATAAACAAGGCTTCCCTATTCTTGGTCATGTACACATCTTTGTCCAGGATGGTGTGTGCAGGTTGGGTGGCTATGAGAACACACTCCTTGGCTACAGATCTAGGTACTACAGGATGTGCCAAGACAGCAAACATGCGATCTAAATGTGTACAGTTTCTTTATGTGATGAGTCTTACCAAACATGATCACATCCATGTGTTCCAAGTGGTCGCTGTTTTCAAGACTTGTGTTGAACATTAGTTGATAGTTCATTCCGGGCAATTTGTCAAGTGGTCTCCTTCGTGTACATTTTTCCTCATGTGCTACAATGTCAGTCTAGCTAATTTAGTGAGTCTGCACTTTTTTACTGACATAATTTTGTAGTCACATCTTCACAATCCTCCATTTCCATATTTACATGTTCACCATGTATCAATACAGATTTTGACCAGGGAGTTGACTCTCTCTCTCTCCATTTTACACACCTCCCCTCTGTCTTGGCCCAGGTGAGTCTACGTACTACATTTCACCTAGTTGTCCAAAAGTGGCCCAAAGGGTCTTCATCTTTATGGTATTGACTTTGTCATGGCCCAGACATTACCAAATGGTTTGTTGCCCAGTATACGCACAATTTACAAAGTAACACTGGTATGAACATTTACATTATTTATGCTTGTTTAATTCTCCCATGTTCTCAAGACGTGCCCATTGGTTGGCAAAGTGTGCTTTCTATCTATTACTCATAAATGGTTTGGGTACCAAAATTGGTGCAAAATGTGACTTTTTTAGTGTTTGAAGGCTACAATGAAAGATCCCACCCTTAAGTCAGTATAATGATCGCTCCTTGACAGGTAATGTTCTGGAAGTTACCCATATACATTTTCTATGGGGCCATTTTACCAAACAGTGAGCGTGTCTCACACGTATCACTGATTGTTAATTGAATGAAATGTTCTCACTTTTGTTGCAGGTCACCTTATGTTTGAGATGTGTTGTGGTTATGAGCTGACAAGGGTGTTTCCAAGTGAAGTAGACTACCAGGCTGTGAGAGCTGTGAAGGGTGGGGAGGAGGTTGAAGAGGTGCTGAGACACATCTTTGGCATAGTGCTGGCAACAAAGACTGGGACTCCTTCAAATATTGAAATTATTCAACAGGTGAAGCACAGGACTAATTATATGCTGTGGAAAGTGTGTATTGGTAAACTTCTTTTAGTATTTGGTAGTGCTGTTCAAATCAAACTAGTCGTTAAGTGGTCATCACAGATAGATGTGCATGATAGTGACATGCAGAATGCAAGTGTCTAGCTGCTGTTTTGTCCATATTGCTTCTGTGAGTGGTCCATTTTATCATACTACATTTTGTGAAGAGTTTTCAGTTGTGTGATAGACACTCTTCCAACTCATTATGAAATCAATTCGTAAGTGAAAGACTCTTGTGTTTATGTTAATTCCAGAGTGTGAAGTTTGTCAATGTCAGTGTTTTTAGTTTATATAGCTAGTGATTGGGATATTGTTTTACAAATTATGCATTATCTGCATATTTTAAAATCAGGTGATTTAAGTGAGTCTCTTAGGCTATAATTGTAACAGTTATGTTTCCTAGTTTCTCCTTTGTAGCTATAAACAATGGTGTTATTGTTGGTTGTGAGTATGAGTAACAATGAGCATAAATTATTGTATTCAGGGTTGGCTAGAGTGAACTAATCTATTGTGTTAGTAGTAGGTTAAACAAGTCACATGCATGTATGTCAATGCGGCGTACACACACACACACACACACACACACACACACACACACACAGAGGAGTGTGGTCTTATAGAGGAAGAACACCTCTCTAGGTACGTATACCTTATCTTATGATGATGACACTGATTGACTCTCCTTTGGTGAGGATATCTAGATTGGTACAAGTTGTATTTAATTCTCTAAAAAAAATTTTTTGTTTCTTATAATTTTATTCAAGGTGATAGAGTGTATCTCCTCCAGTCATTGGTGAGCCAACCAGAGGTCAGGGTAGAGAAGACTAGAGGAGCCATCCAGGAAGGCCTCCTTCTATGTAGGAGCCTGCATGGGAGAATGACAGACACAATGGATATGTACAGGATATATGAGGACGCAATGAGGTATGGATGGTACAGAGCTCTCACTATTGTACATGACTGTACTTACTGTTCTACTAAAGTCTCCGCAAGTATTACAGTAGCAATGTTTTCAACCCCTTCGAAAACAACACACTTTCACACATATGCAATATCTTTTCATAAAACAAAAATTTTGCAGCTTTCTTTCTGTTTCTATGTCTTTAGGTTCCTGATGAGTTTCTTGATCCAGTGACTCAAGAGCTGATTAGGGATCCAGTCACCCTGCCCAACTCTGGTCATGTCATGGACCGTGCTAGCATCATCACACATCTATTGAAGTAAGTGTTAGTAGATGAAAGCATACACATGAATTCCACGTATGCACACATTGATGGATGAGTGGAGCAGATGGCTAATCATCCATCATCCAAGCATGTCTCAGAAATGTCCAATGCTGAGAGGTTTGGTCATGGAGCCATGTTAATGTTAATGGTGTATTCATCTATCATTCTATTTCCCCTCCCAGGAACCAGTCAGAGAGAACTAGAAGACAGGAACAACAGACCTTCAGTCACTCCCAGTGATGAAGTGTTTTGCTCTCATTGATTTTGTATATCTTCCAAATGTTAACAGTTGCAGTAGCAAATGTACAAGCATTGCTGGAACTTTTTAATCAAATTCATACATTATCAGTTGGAATGTGATTAATGGGGTAGTCTCTATAGTTTGAGGGGATCATTACACTCAAAGAAAGGGTGTGTCATTGTTGATTTTTATAATAGAGAAGGAGAACATGAAATGATGGCTGCCAAAGAGAAGCCGCTAACACTGGAAGAGCTTGAAAAGATAATTGTAAGTCAGAGTGCTGAGTAGTTTATTATTATTAAGAATTATTAAGCAAAAAAACCCAAACAAAACGGGCATTTTAAGAGTAGAACAGAAAGCAACTATTCACTACTTATTCTCTGGAAATGACTCACTCAAAGAGATGGCGTGATTCAGTGGACTGATAATATATTTGCCTTCCCAAGTCCCTGGCAGGATCTGTCTAGCTCATTGCCTTTCAGCATATATACCCAGGGTCAGTGCTGTCAGATGACATATAGACTAACATAGGTGTTGATATTATAAACTTGCATTTCCCATACTACGATTCCAACTTGTTAGCAAGCTGCCAAAGTGTACCAAGCCTTTGCCTTTAATGTACCTATACGAATCACTGAACTACGGCTGGTGTCTGATTTTGATATAAACTCAAACTGAATCAATGTGCTGAGGGTTATGCACCAATGGTGCTTTCATTAGTTTGGTTCCCTGTCAGATATATTAGTAACAAAGTTACACCAAAGTGATGTAATTGATGTGCATTATTTTCAGTTGTTGAGGTGCCCAAAGAAAGTGATATTGGTGGTTGTGAATCTTCCACACATTACATGGTGATGATCACTAGATCTCCAAATTATAACACTGCCAGATTCTCTGTTGTTGTGTCTGGAGACCAAATTCCCTTCCTCACACCATTCCCCATGACAGGACATGTGCTCCTATGTGCTGAGTCAGCAAAGGCTCATCCCTCCTCTGCTGTTCCCCTAGCAGATGAATGTAGACTATGATGAACATGTTAGAGCATGGGGTAGCATTTCATCTGGCTAGGGAGGGCACTTCATGTATGATCATCAGTCATGATTTGTTTGTTCCATCTTATAGGCAGAGAAGAAGATGTGGATAGAGACATATAAACGAGTGAGTTTGTCTGTAGATGTAATACTATTCTTGGGATGTGTTATCAGATGATAATCATTAAGGGGTGCGTCTTGTCTGNCAGTGGTCATCTCTGTGTAAACCCTTTTGACACTGTCCTTGTTGTCCATAATATTATCTCCATTGCCTCTCATGACTGTACAGTCCAGTTGTATAGAGAGAGTGTAAGGCGGTCCTGACTAGGGGAGGATGATGAACCATAGGTAATATAGACTACGTAACCGGGATTGGTGACTTCTCACGTGAGCAATACACTAATACAAACTCTGTGTGTCGCCGTTTCTTGTTCGCGCGCCCAAGTACAGCTGTCATTTTTTCACAAAACACTGAGCTGTCTTGGAAGTTAGTATTTTCTGAAGTAGATTTTCTAGAGATGATTGTTTATATGGCAGTTATTTCCTGCCTATTCAAGTATTTCAATTCTGTAACTAGCTGTTTATGTGGCTAAAAGTCAGTCAAGTTGAATATTTCTTGAGTATGAGTCCAAAAAAGTACGCTACTTCAGCGGGTGAGTTTGTCATAATTTATCATGTATAATTTTTAGTACTGACTATTTTTTTCAAACCTGTAGACTCTAATCAACTGTAGGAGCCTTTGGAGTATCCATTATGTTGCCTTCTATCCAAGTGTTTTGCTTCTGCTGAACAGGACAGTCCAAAACAGCCGTGCCGTTTAGATATTTTGTTTCATTTTGTACTAAATGGTTCATTTATCATTGTAATTATTATGTCAATAGATTGTAATAAAATGACTTTCAATACTTGCTTCTGCTCTATATCTATTTATTTTATGCCTGAACTTTCGTGCAGTCATAGTGTATTTGCGTTCTTGGCGCTTTTTGTGTGGGCTATACTAGCCGCCAGCTGCATCTTTCACTCAACAAAACCACGACACACTTTGTCCAACGACAAAGTACAGGACTATACTGCTCACGTGAGAAGTCACCAATCCCGGTTACGTAGTCTATATTATCTATGGATGAACCCACTCACCTCTCCCCCTCCCTCTGGCCACTGGGACAGAGAGAGGCCGTTTGGTCTAATTCGTCTAATCCTCTAATTTTGTTTCATCTACTCCTGGTTTGTCTAAGTCTTCTTTATTAAATTTATCCTTTCAATTCCTGCTAACTGCTTTAGAATGATGGTATGTTCATGAAATGTTCATTTTGTGTGGCAGGCACCCTCTTCTCTTGCTCTTGTTAGACACACATGTACGCAAGTGTACAAACACACACAAACACACACACATACAGACAGATACCTATAAGTGGACTTCACTGAGAAAGGGAGAGATTGGTCAGAGAAGCAGCCCCTTCTATAGTTTGGCTGATAAACCACCATCCAATATCGAGAAACCTCTACTCGATATTCCTCTGGCAAAAATGAATGCTACAGCCAGAATTTTATGCAGGTAGCAAATCAATTCTTTGTGCATTTGTAAACTTAAGCTCATTATCAATACTGATTGTTAGTGTTGTGGGCTCTGGTACTGTCCTGTTTACAAGTTCTAGTTGCATTGTTTATCAATCATTATTTCCTTAGAATTAATGACAAGTCATTTTATTCTTGGGCGTGTACTCAAATTAAATACCTTCATTTTGTTAGCTCATTGTTGAGCAACCCTTTATCAGTATTAATTCTTTTAACCATAGTCTTGTTGGTTTACACTCATGTATACAGGCTGTTCCTCTACAAACAAAGCTTCCCTGTTCTTGGTCATGTACACAGTGGTAACATCTTTGTCCAGGATGGTGTGTGCAGGTTGGGTGGCTATGAGAACACACTCCTTGGCTACAGATCTTGGCACTACAAGATGTGCCAAGACCAATTGGAACACATGGATGTGATCATGTTTGGTAAGGATCATCACATAAAGAAACTATGTACGTTATCCATTCGTCCAGCACATTCATGATTTATTTTTTACTCTTGTTTACTGCTCATACAGGCTATCAACAAGGCTTCCCTGTTCTTGGTCATGTACACAGTGGCAACATCTTTGTCCAGGATGGTGTGCATGTGCAGGTTGGGTGGCTATGAGAACACACTCCTTGGCTACAGATCTAGGTACTACAGGATGTGCCAAGACCACTTGGAACACATGGATGTGATCATGTTTGGTAAGGGTCATCACATAAAGAAACTGTATTTTACTATGTTTTCCTTACGTACACTATTTT
>CAXIPT010000042.1:56289-114312 GCA_964030475.1 Tethya wilhelma
TACCGTATAGCCGGAAATATTGACGGGGATTTTAATTTGACGGTTTGACGGTCAAAGTCCAAATCGTCAAATTTAAATCCGCCAATATTTTGGGCGCCGTATATGAATGTATTATGCGCACGCGCAAATCGTCAAATTTAAATTCGTCAATATTTTTATTTTGTGTTCTGCGGAGCAAACCGTCAAATTTTTTGACCGTCAATATTTCCTGCTATACGGTATATCATGTTGATCACTGATTAACTCCATCAACAATGTCATGCATGTCTTTGTTATTTTCTCCCTTTTAGAGTGGAATGAGGTTCATTGCTATCATTTTGACTGCATCAGCTGCTAATGTCTATATTTTGATACCATCTGCTTTTCTCATCGTGGTGTTTCTCTCTCTGAGATGGTACTACCTCAAGACATCACGAGATGTCAAGAGACTGGAGGCTATATGTATGTTAGTGTGAAACCAGCTGATCCTCTACTTAGTTTTATTTAGCCATTTCTCTCCCTCAGCTCGTAGTCCACTGTACTCTCACATCTCAGTAACTCTACAAGGTCTACCCACCATCAGGTCATTTGGGAAGGAACATTTGGACATTTCTCTGGAGAAGCTTCATGACTTTCAAAACAGGCACTCACAGGTATAATAAAAGGATGTCCATGCACTTCTTTTGGACATGTCACTTGTTCATATTTGTGTTTACTCTATATAATAAAGGTTTGTTCTTTTGTTACTGTATTGCTTAGGGTTGGTATTTGTTTCTTGCTACAACACGATGGTTTGGGTTGAGAATAGATCTCACTGCAGTAGTCTTTGTAGCAGCTGTGGCTTTCATCTCAATATATCTTGCTTCTCGTAAGCAAAATTATATCAGCATAACTGTATATTAATTTTATTAATTTTAGTACTTTCTGAATTTTTTCATGTCGACTCTTTAGAGTTGAACACTGGTTTGGTTGCTCTTGGACTAGCATATAGTGTTTCACTTGCTGATTTGATACAATACTCTGTCAGAGAAAGTGCTGAAATTGAAAACATTGTAAGACTAAAGATCTAGAATAATGGTGATGTGACAGACTAATAAAACTAATCTATGCATGTCCTGTACATTTCAGATGATATCCACTGAGCGTATCATGGCTTATGGTCGTCTGGAATCTGAAGCTTCACTGGAGACACTTCCTCCAAATGAAAAANTGACTCATCCCTACAGGACTTGAAGGAGACCAAAGATAAAGGTACAGTATTTGGTAATCATACCAGCTATTAAAGTCCATCTGCATGGTTTGAGAATGCCAACAGAGAAAAAAATTGGGTAACTTTCTTGGTATCCAATTGATTAAAAAATTTCAAACACCGAATGCACTCATTCTCGCTAGCCATTCTTTGATTGCTGTTTCAGCTGTCCCTGTTGAGCCCTCTTTGCTCAGATTACACTGGATACAGTACAGCATGCACCACGCACTCACACTTGACTCTTTTATTTGAGATTCTAATTATACGAAAAAGAAATTTCTAATAAAACTCAAATAATGCAATAGTCATAGAGAATGTGAAGTAAGTTTGAATACACACACAAGATCTCAACATAGACCGCCGGCCTAAGACTAAATAGTCTTACAAGAAAGAAATAGAGAAATTCAAGCGTCACTGAGGACAAACTTAATGAGCTGACTCGAACACAAATGAGATGACTTAACGTATACATGAACAAAGCTCAAAATGATCACAAAACACAACAAAGTACACACAGAAAACTACACTGACAGTTTACAACATACATTATTGAGTTTAACTTACAATAGTTAGTTAGTTCCAATGTTCACAGATACAAATTTAAGAGTTCTTGGGGATGCTCGATAGCAAAAGAGCCAATTTCGTTACAGGTCTCTTATAGGTTCCAGTTTTGGTCTTTACGTTGACCACTCTCGTTATACGATCCTTCCCAGGAAATGTCTCAGTGACACAACCCAATGGCCATGTAGTAGGGACCAGACCATCTTCATGAATCACTACAATATCACCGATAGAGAGGTTTGAGGAAGCCTTATGATAATTGGCATACTTTCTCAAGCTGGTCAGGTAGTCTGCAGACCACCATTGCCAGAAGTGCCGTACTAGGTTCTGGCATAGATGCCAATGACGCAACAGCATGACAAGACGATATGAGAAAGCTGGATCTGGCAATGCCTCAAGAGGCCTTCCAATCAAAAAATGCCCGGGGGTTAGTGCATCGTATCCATCGTCATCGCAAGAGAGAGCCACTAGTGGACGGCTGTTCAAACATGACTCCACTTGAGTGAGTACAGTTGTATATTCCTCAAATGTCAACTTAACTCCTGACAATACACGCTTGAGATGGTACTTTGTACTCTTCTCACATGATTCCCACAGACCACCAAAGTGTGGTGAACGCTCAGGGATGAATTTCCAACTGATTTTCTGAGAAGAACAGAATTGAGATATAGCGGTTTGGTTAACTTGCTCCTGAAGAAATTCTGAAAGCTCTTTCAGCTCCCTGTGTGAACCAACAAAGTTAGAGCCGTGATTGCTCCATATGAGAGATGGTTTTCCTCGTCGTGAAATAAATCTTCGAAGTGTCGCGATGAATGCTTTAGATGTTAAGTCGGACACTAATTCAAGGTGAGCAGCTTTCACAGTGAGCGACACAAATACACATATGTAGGCCTTGACCACGACAGGTCGACGCACATGACCATGTTTGATGAAGAATGGACCAGCGTAGTCCACTCCTACATTGTCGAAGACAATATCAGGGGTCATATGCTCCATCGGCAACTGACCCATAAGCTGTGGAGTAGGCTTCTGTGACTTGCGACTACAGGTGATACAAGATCGAGTGATAGAACGAACAACTCTTTTGCCACCAATAATGTAGTAACGACGATTGAGGAAAGACATAAGCAAAGTAGGCCCTGCGTGAAGCAGTCGAAGGTGTTCGGTCCAAATGATGGACTAATGGGTGCCAACCACTCAAGATGATGGGATACATCATAGCATAAGCAAGGTTAGAAGCTTGTTCCCTCCCATGCACTGACTCTCAACACTCCTCGTGAGTCAACAAATGGATGCAGTGACAGAAGAGCACTATTAGGAGGTAGAATCTTCTTGGCGATGAGAGATTTCAACTCAGGGTGGAAGCATTGGTACTGAGACACAGAAATCCAATACATTTCAGAATCAATGACTTCTTCAACAGTCAGAGCCATCATGAGAGGCACAGCTTGAGCGAGCTAGGAGTCTCTTCAGATTCTTAATGAAATGGATCACACGAATAAACATGTTGAAAGAAGAGATCAAACGGAACAATGGGTTCCTTTTGACACAAGTTGAGTGTGTAGACAGATCTCCTTCACTTCGTCAGTATCATCAGAGGATGTGTCAGCAGATGCATCCAGTTGGGTTGGCCATTCTACAGAGTGGAGTTTTAACCATGAAGGTCTGGACCACCACAAGTCGTGATCGAGTAACTCTTTGGGAAAGAGCCCACGTGACGCACAATCTGCAGGATTATCCTGACCCTTGACATGATGCCAATTCTTTGGTGGAATGAGACTAACAATCGAGGACACTCGGTTGCCAACGTAGGTCTTGAATCTACGAGGACTGCCATCAAGCCAATTGATGACGATTGTACTGTCAGTCCAGGCCATGGTGTTTTCGATAGGTATATTCAGAGTAATCCGGACTCAGTGTAACAACTTGGAGAGGAGGTGCGCTCCACAAAATTCCAATCTGGGAATCGACAAACGCTTGATGGGAGCTACTTTGGTCTTCGATGTGACGAGGGTCACGTGGATATTGCCAACAGTATCTTCAATTCTCAAATAGAGGACACCGGAATAAGCGTCTTCAGAAGCATCGCTGAAACCGTGCAACTGTAGCGACGTAACTTCAACATCTTTCGGATAGTAACATCGTGGAATGTGAACCAAAGACAACAACTTGAGCTCAGTTGAGAGTGCCATTGAGACCATACATCTTCAATAGATTTGGGAACAGGCTCATCCCAATCGACTCGCAACTCCCACAGTCGCTGGAGGAGGATTTTTGCCTTTATGATAGCTGGTCCAAACCAGCCAAGCACATCGTAAGTGCGGGCAATATCAGACACAAGTCTCCTCTTAGTCAAACCATCTTCAGCAGGAAGGTGGTTGGTGACATCCAGTCGAAAATGATCCATCACGGAGTGCCATTCGACATCTAGAGTCTTGGTGTAAATGTCGTCCGTTTCACAAATGGTCAAAGAGGTTTGAGAGTCACACAATTCCAATGGTATAGCTCGAAGAACATCAGGGCTACTTGAGTTCCACTTCTGGAGCAGAAATTCAGCCTTGGAGAATAGTGAGTGATTGCAACTGATTGCGAATCTCTACAGCTTGTTGTACTGAGTCGGCACCTGTGAGACAATCGTCAGCATAAAACGAGTCATTAATTCACTACATTTGAAGCAAGGGGATACTCTTGAGCAAAATCAGCAGCATTGCGTTTGACGCACATGTTTGCTTTGAATGACAAAGAGGAAACACCAAAGGTTACTCGCGTCATCCGAAAATCCTTGAGTGCGCCTTCTGGATCAGACCTCCAGACAAATCGATGTATAGATTGCGATCAGAAGGGGGAAGCTCTATGGCTCGATACATTTTACTCATATCAGCCACTAGTGCGATCCGGTGCATCCGGAAACGAAGCAGGACATCAACTAGTTGAGGGTGCACAGTGGGACCCACCATGAGAGTGTCGTTAAGCGAGACACCAGATGCAGATTTCATTGAAGCATTGAAAACGGCACGTATATCTTTGTAGTGGTGCTAGACTGTTTATGCACAGCGTGCATCGGCAAGTAGAAACAATCGGAACAAGGAAGGTTTAGATCTTCAGTCGGGACCAACTCAGCATGACCAAGCTCAAAGTATTCCTGTATGACTTCAGCAAATGGTTCAAACTGGTTCTTGGCACGCAGGGAGCGTTCCAACGATAGAAAGCGACAGACAGCATGGGAGCGAGATTCACCGATTGCACTGGCGTTTTGCTTCCTCTGTAGTAGGACCACGAATCTGCCGCAACTTAGGCGACTGTGGTTAGATTCAAAATGTTGAACTGCTGCTTGTTCTTCAGGCGTCATTGCTTGGTCAGACAAAGGGTTGTCCTCAATCTCCCAGAAACGGCGAAGGATATTGTCACAGGAATTGAGAGCAACATGACAAGAAACAACGTGACTAGGAACCAGATTTGCATCAATTGCATCAGCAAGCACCCACCCAAAGTGGGTCTCAAAAGCTGTAGGGGTACCTGGCTTCCCGTACTGCCGGCCAGTGAGTAATACATCAACGAAGACGTCGACTCCTAATAGCAAATCAATTGGACCACAACGACCAAAGTCAGGATCTGCTAGCTGAAGATTTGTCAAATGATCCCAATCAGGCCACGGAGCGTGAGGGTAGATCACACGTGAGTTGTTGTACAATTGCTGCTGACACGCTCAGTACTTTAGTTGAAAGGTTAACAGGTGACACTTGAAAGTTCGTAAACGAATGGGTCTGCGATTCATGAGTCATGGCAGCAATGCCAGAAACAACATATCTTGCTTAGTTCTAGGGAGGCCAAGGCTTTGAGCTAGGCGCTCAGACACAAAAGAGGCTGACGAAGCACTATCAAGCAGAGCTCTTGCTACAACGAGTGAGCCATTAGGCGATTTGACAAGTACCTGGCAGTTCATGAGCAAAAAATCGCTTCGCTTGCTGATAGCCGTGGCTGCAAGTATGCCATGCAAAGAATTAACATTGCCACTCACATTGGATTGAGAGGTATTCCCATCTTGAGGAGGAGAACTCTGAGCAGCTGCGGTGACACTAATCGGAGTGGATGATATACTCGGTCGGTCAAGGTGTAATAGCGTGTGATGGGGCTTCTGGCAGATCTTGCATTTGTGGACAGAACTGCATTGCTTCCAAAAGTGTCTAGTGCCAAGGCAATTGCTACAGAGCTTGCTGCCTTTCACAGTAGAGAGCTTGAGTTCAGGTGACATTAACTTGAATTTTGGACAAGCATAGAGCGGGTGTCTCTCAGCCTCACAAACGGGACACTGGCTCGGGGATCGAGAGTCGATACTACCTGCATGAGAAGTAACAAAGTTAGAAGTTTTCTTACCACCATGGTGAACCTTGTCGGTGGAGTGTGCTTCTGTAGCTTGAGCTCGCAGATCCAAGAACTCAAGTAAGTCATTGTAGTGGGGAACAACAGATGCCTTTTGGCTGTGAGACTGCCACATGAACATGGTTGTTTCATCAAGCTTGAGTTTGATGACAGAGGTGATAAATGGTCCAGGTGGTTCATAACCCATGGACTTCAAAGCCCAAACATGTTGCTGTATAGTGTCGTGTAGATGTCTCAGCTCCTTACCACTACCATCCTTCAGAGGGGCAGCATCGAGAATCATCTTGACATGGGCGTTATGAATTAATCTCCGACGATTGTACCTTGACTGGAGGCATTCCACAGCTTCTGCGTAATTTTCACCAGATTGTATTAATCCATCAATGCAACCCTTGGCAGATCCACCCTTCAGGGCTTGCTGAAGGTACACAAATTTCTCTGCATTAGACAACATGGGATGCTCATGTACAGAAATGCAGAATTGCTCCCAGAACTTGGTCCAGTGCAATAGGTTGCCACTGAACTGCAGAACATCTAATTTCGGTAATTTAATTCCCTTCGGATCATGAGATGAGGACGTTGGAGCAGCTTTTGCTGATGTCCCTGAGTTTGATAGCTCCTTGAGATGGAGAGAACACTCAAACAGGGTCCTTTCAAGGTCTTTGATAGCTGACGGAAGAGGATCCTCTTCCTCTAGGGTCAACGACAGTAGGACATTGCTGATGTCAACCATCTCTGCCTTGAGATCCATCAACTGTTCTTGATACTGTTGCACTTTGAACACCTCCTTAGAAGTCACACTTGTCAAGGCAGTCCCAGTCTCTGTCAGACGAGATGCCTGACGGTCACATCGTCGTATCAACAGATCACGAGTACTCAATTCCTTCACAGGGGTAGGGCGAGTTGAGTCGGCTAGTGCCATGATGCGTACAGTGAGTGCACCTACAACATCGTAATGTTCATCTAAGATGGCTTGCTCAGCCATCAGGGTCTCTTCGCTGTCAATTAAATCAATTAAATCCAAGTGATTTTTCTTGAAATCGATGTCATGCTCCTTGAGTTTAGCCAACATTTGTCGAGCAGAGTCATGAGTGTTGGGGCTATCAGGTTTACTCTCACTCTCAGCGAGGCGAGTGCTCAAATGAGTTATAGAGCCCTTTGCAACTCCTCTTCTCCTTCGGAGTTTGTCGGCCATATCACGATTACGTAATCACGGTCAACTGGAAACACGTGGTGCAGGGGGGCGAACAGGTCGCTGTAGATAGACTTATAAATTGAGAGTTAGAATTCCGAGCAAGGACCAAAAGTCAAAATACAGTTCTTTGCCGCGATCCGGCTTGAAGGACCAAACTATGTTGAGCCCTCTTTGCTCAGATTACACTAGATACTGTACAGCATGCACCACGCACTTGCACTTGACTCTTTTATTCGAGATTCTAATTATGCGAAAAAGAAATTTCTAACAAAACTCAAATAATGCAATGATGTAATAGCCCTAGAGAATGCGAAGTAAGTTTGAATACACACACAAGATCTCAACAGTCCCTTATACCAGTCAAAGGTTAGCTGTTTGTCCCATAAGAAAAGTATTGACCATAAGATAATATTGACTAGCATGTATCTTCAACATTGTGAAACTCATTATCAACCATGTGTTTAACTTCTGGCAGCATTTTCAAACCAGATAAACTTTAGTAAATAATGTCTGCATATTCATAATGTGAGTATGTTTATGCAAATGAAGTAGCACAGTGTTTACATAGACATGGGTTGTAATCATGTCCATGGAGTAATGAGTATCTATAGCAATGAGATAGTACTGGTACAAGTATGGGAAACTTGCACATTCTAACACTTTTTCTTCAAAATGCACATGTACCTTTGTGACCAATGGTGTGTGGATGCAGCCTCGGTAGGTATACCATGACTGCCTGACACATGTACTCAACATGCAAACAACAGCAATCCACGGTCAAACTGGGTATAGTGACAACAGAGACTCAAAGAAGGTGTACACACAACAGTAGGCAAAGGCACTACAAGACCATGGTGTTCAAACATCCTATCTAGACACTGACATTAATTTTGCTGTGACTGAGGCACAGAGGCCATGGATTAGGGAGAATACTTTAATGTCCAAGCTCAGATGAATATACAGTAATGAAATTTTCCTAAAAAATATGTAGCGTTCTTCGCTCCCGGGTTACTGGGTTCTACACAATTATCACTAGAACGCTAACTGTAGTTATAACTTTATAACGTTTATCAAACAAATTCTATGTCAAAAACTTTCCAATTTCTCAGACTTAGTCAAAACTGACTATTACAACAGACTGACTATAATCACAAAACTCATTCTTAAGACAGGAAGTTCTAATTACATAGTTCAATTCTACCACAGTAATGTTAATTAAAGTCATTAATGAGTCATTCACTACAATTCCCCCTCCTCAATCAGCAACCGTCTCTATTTGCACACGAGAACGGAGTCTTCCCTGCCACAGGCCAGGTGTTTTTTCTACTTCTTGAACCTCGTCCACCTCCTTTTTTTTTTTTTTTTTTCTTTTTTATATAGTTGTAATTCTGGATCACGTTAATACTCGATCTTTCGCTAGCACCAACAATGCACTCGTCCACGTCCAGCCCGAGCTGGGATAGTGTATCCTGAGAGGGAACGATTAGGGAGGAAGCAGCATCTTGCTTGTGACCTATAGACACACGAACCACCTTCTGATATAAAGGTGGTATCCTGGTGGCTTGGAGGAGTCGAACAGCAACAACTGGTTGTTCGGGCACATGGTCTGGCAACGACTTCTCGGAAGATACCACAGAACCACCAGGAGCCCCCATCAGCTCTCGTGCTCTCCCTTCCCCTTCACCCGGATCAGAGTAGGACTCCGTAGGCATAGTGGAAACCTTCTCCCATCCATCTGGTGTCAGAATCTGAACTTCTTGATCATTATCTCTCTGTACCAGATTAAACCCCAGAGGCACCAGCAAATCAGTGCCAAGCAGCAGTTCCACACGAGCATCTTTCTGCACATGCGCAGTATAGCTTGTACAGCATGGCTGTCAGTTGATAAACACACTTGCAACTGTCCAACCAAGTTCAAATTTTCTCCTCCATAACTCTTAAGGGCAACTGACGGCGACTGGAACTTCTTGAGGGACTCAGTTCTCCAAGTCTCCACATCATCATACCGGGGTTGATCCTGCTTCAAAACCATTGCAGCAAATAAAAGAGACATAATCGTGGTAGGTGATCCAGTATCGATCAAGGCTTGAGTGGGTAGACCATTCACAAAGATTGCTGAGAGCGGTATGGGTCCCACTAGATTCTTCACCAGAGCACAGGTAGCGACAGAAAAATAGTTGCAATAACGTTGTCGATCGCAGCCTCTCGTTCAGCTTCCATAAGTTGCTGACGCAATGACTCAACCCGAGTAACCACAGAAGAGGTGTCTTGAGCCTCCTGGGTTGGGACAGCAGACAGTTGTGCCACTGGTTTTTTCCGTCCACCCTTAGCTTCATCACCTTTCGGAGTAGGGTATGGACAGTTACGTTGGAAATGCCCGAGAACACCACACCGATGACACTTGACTTGGTCAGCCTTAGAAGTAGATGATGCTTGGGTTTGGCTTATCCTAGCACTGGCAGGTCCCACATCGGTCATTAGTTTGGGCGTTTCGGCTGTTGTAGTGGTCTTAGGAGTCCTCTGGGTATGAAACTCTCGTAACTTAGCTTCTTCGAAACGAGCCTTGGTCAACAGAAGGTCCAAGTCTCCCTCTGTGCCAGCTACTTTGACTTTAATCTCAGGAACAAGTCCTGAAGCAAACTGATACGCCAGAACCGATCTCCCCTTGGCTTTGGCCTCTTCACTACCTTGCTGAGCACGGGAATATGCTTGCTGATACAGACGACGCAAGGCTTGTGCGTACTCATCCACGCTCTCATTCTTCTTCTGTTTTCGTTCGTGGAATAGACCACTCTGAATTGCCTGGATACGAACAGATACAAAACGCTTGGAAAGCTCCTGAACTAAAGAGTCAAAGCTACCCCATCGCTCGGGTGCACACGTGCGATAGAATGCATATGCTGAACCCTTGAGTCGGGTTACTAAGTTGGCTAACTTTGCTCGATCATCCCAGCCAGCAAGGGTCGCAACCATCTGGAATTGCTCCAACCATTCAGGGAATGTCTCCACATTATCACCCTTGTCATCTCCAGAAAATTTAGTCAACGGTGGCAACTGCTGTGGGAATGATGTGGGTCGAGGTAAAAATGGTACAGACATAGGATTTAAGGGAGATGTAGTGGTTGACTGGTGACTAACTACAGGCACCATATACTCGGACCCTCCCCCTGTGGTATTCACTGATATAGGAGCTCCATGGTTGCCTGAAACAACACAACTAGGTGAGGCGAGCACAACACCGTGACTCGCCGCCTGACGACTGGGATTTCTGGTTACTCCACTAACAACGTTGGTCATACCAGTGTGCTCTACTCCTTTAGGGCTCCTCCTAACCCCATTAGACGCACGACCCACTCCCTCACTGGACTTTTCTAGGCCACCAACCATGCTATGAGCATTAAATCCCATCAAAGGAGAGTGAGAGTCACTCAACCTTAACTGAAGCCTACTAATCTCAGCATTAGCTGAGGCTAGCTGACTTTGCAACTCAGCCAATTTGCTTTCATAGTAACGTTTAATAGCAACCACAGTGGTACTACATATACCTCCTCCTTGGTTTGTACTTCCATCAGCTGTCTTTTAGAAATCCAACCTCTTCCACTAATCTGGCTTCCCGCTCTTCCCACTTGGTCTGCTGTCTGTCCAGCTCCCTGTAGAGCCTGAGCTCAGATGTGGTTTCCATTTCTTTCTTCTCTTCACTCCACTGGCTTCTGCTTTCTTCACAGTCGTTCTCGATTAACTGCAAACGGGCTACCAGCGAATCTATCTCTTCCAGCTTAGTCTGTAGTTCATTATCACAACCATCCAGGCGACTCTGCACGTCCGCCTTTTCACCAGATAGCTGCTCCAGCTGACCAGTCAGCTCCAGAACTCGTCTCCTCAGGCTAGCATTCTCCTCTTCAATGTTGCCAACTTGAGCCCGCACGCCATCCAGCTCAGCCTCCAAATCACCTATAGTGGTCTGTAGCTCTCCTGCTAGGCTATCCCTCAAGTCACGTTTAGACGATGCTCGAGTCCTTGACAGGGACCCGCTCTTTCCAGCGCGGAGAGATCCCGGACAAGCCCCCAAATGTAGCGTTCTTCGCTCCCGGGTTACTGGGTTCTACACAATTATCACTAGAACGCTAACTGTAGTTTAACTTTATAATGTTTATCAAGCAGATTCTATGTCAAAAACTTTCCAATTTCTCAGACTTAGTCAAAACTGACTATTACAAAAGACTGACTATAATCACAAAACTCATTCTTAAGACAGGAAGTTCTAATTACATAGTTCAATTCTACCACAGTAATGTTAATTAAAGTCATTAATGAGTCATTCACTACAAATATATATATATATATATATATATAGTAGTGAAATTTTCCTAGACTCTAGATCTGCAAGGTTTTGCATCTGCATGTTATAGAAACTAGACGGTATAGAATCTTTTCAACTAAGTTTTGGGCTGATTTTTTAGTTAACATATGATCATAAATCTTCACTACCGAGTTATACTTGCTCCTAATCAGTGGCGGATTTAGGGTGGTTCCTAGGGTTCCATGGAACCCAACTTTCAGCTAAGACCTCGCATAATAATTAACTGTGGGGACTGGAAAAGTGCTAGCTGGAACCCCCCTTTCAACTTAAAAATACCAAAAGCAACTCAAAATCTCACTGTATATCAGTCTTTGGTGTACGATAATATAGTTTCTGACTCTTTCTTTCTCCATTCAGGCCTTGTTGTGGCAAAATCTAGCTATCCTGACGGCCAGGTATGGGTACGACTATTCAGGGCCATCCATTTTCAGGGCTAGTTGATTTGGTGGGTGAGTTGTTCCACATTCCTTAGTGGATTCCAACTTCCATGGCCACCATCCTGCTGTCTAGATCAACCAGCACCTAATAATCTTATGTGTGCTAGTTCCCCACATGTGTCTTGAGGTTAACGTTGTAATTGATGGTGTTCCCAATGAATGGGTGAGCCCCAGCCACCATTATGATACACAGGGTGTTGTAGATGTGGACACTACTTCATTTGCATGTATAACGAACATGCCACAATATAGTGAGCCCAACAGTATCCTTGTAATGACATAGTTGAACATCGTCCATTGCCAGAAATCGCTGGACATTTCACATTTTACTTAGCCAACTTTCGCTTAATTAGAACAGCCATTTTATATGGAGAGTCAATGGGAGAAAGCTTATGCAGGCTAAAATCGACTTACCTTGAAAAAGGACTGTCCTTAGGAGATGTAAAGAAAGTCTCTTGGCACAAAAAAGTAACCGTTGCTCTTCTCTGGAATTTTCCCTGAGCCCACCCTTGTGGCTGCTACTTTTCCCATTGACTCCAATACAAAATGGCTGAACTCTTGAACTTTGACTTGGGAATCTGACAAATCTGAGGTAAATATTCGAAACCTTGAAACACCATTCCAGAGACCAATGGTCAAAGTTCACTAATACAGCACAGCATGACCTTCAGCTCCACCTCATATTTTTCCTCAAGGCTCTGAAAACACTGAAGAAAGCAGTATCTGCGCATGCGCAAATACGTTTCTGCAAGGCCAAGTGGTAGGGGTCAAAGTGCACCAATGCAAATTATTATGCGCTGCAGATATTACCGCGAGCACGTGTAATGAGATACAAAATTTTCTAGTCATGTTTATTTTCATTTCAGATACAACAAGCAAGAAGAATACAAAAAATAATTCTGTCTATACAGTGAAGGTTGTTGAGAACTTGACTGCATGCTTGTGTCTAGTGTCCCACTAGCTCATATTGAAGCAGCATGTCCATTGCAGTCTTGTGCTCTGTTTCCCTAAAACAATGAACATAATACATTATTATACATACGTACACTGAAATAAACAAGATATGAAAACATGGAGGTTATGGCCCAGTCAGAGCAATTAACAACAACAACAGCGTGTGAGTGAAACTTGGGTCACCGGTCAGAGCAAATAAAACAACAGTGTGTGTGTGTGTTAAACTCTGCCTACAAGACCCGAAAACAGGTCGCCGGTCAGAGCAAATAAAAACAACAGTGTGTGTGTGTGTTTGTGTGAAACTCTGCCTACAAGACCCGAAAACAGGTCGCCGGTCAGAGCAAATAGAAACAACAGTGTGTGTGAAACTCTGCCTACAAGACCCGAAAACAGGTCGCCGGCCAGAGCAAATAGAAACAACAGTGTGTGTGTGTGTAACTCTGCCTACAAGACCCGAAAACAGGTCGCCGGCCAGAGCAAATATCAGTGTGTGTGACTAAAAATTATTTCCTACAAGACCGTGCAGACCCTGTCCAATTTCAAAACATAAATTTATTTGAGATAAATCCATTGCTATACCTGATCTTAGCACATAACCGTTCAAATATAGACAAAAAAGCATTGGGACATAAATGTATAAATGATTTGTACACTACAGCCAACTTACACTTTCTAAACAAACTTGTCCATGGAGCTGAACGACGGCAGGGCAAGCGCACTACTATTCACCGAGTCCCAGGTGTACAAAAGGATGGTAGAAGCGTTTTCCTGGCCCACATCTCTTCAGCAAACGTTCTTCATCAGTCTTGGCGCCCAACTTTCACCACAAGCCCTTATTTTGTGTAAAAAAGCGCGCTTGCGAATGAACACCAAAAATCCTACGAGCGACCACGCCTCAAAGTAGGCGAGGTCGAACAATTTTCCGTTTATCTAGTCCGTAGTTTCATTAAACAGGAAGTCCGTGTCATGTCCAGCGTTGTATGGGCCATTTCTGGCAATGTTCTGTGGCTTATATAATTATATGTACAAAGTGTACGTACCATTTACATCACTATGAAAGAATCAGTATCCTATTACTCACCATAATTGATACAACAAAGAGGAATGACCTGAGATTGAAATGGACAGCTATGTGTTGGCCGAACATCCACTACACAAACACATTCATGGTCATACCACCTGGACATTACAGTGGCGTATCCAGCATGGTGCTCAGGGTGCTCGAGCACCCCCCAGCGCAGCTCAGAAAATAATGACGTCATCGCACGTAAAGCAGCGCTCAAGACGAGCGCAGTTCAATAAATTATGCTTGAAATAAATAAAATACAAGCTAATAAGACTTTAAATTCACTTTCAAGAGTGAAATTTTACATAAGATTGGAGAAAAGGCCGAAAAAACTGCAGAACACGATGCCATCTCCGGTGCAATCGCATGAATAACTATTAATAATTTTGCTCACGTGATGCAAAAGTGGGCATGGCTACCCTAAAATTTCCAGGCGCTTTGCGCCTGCATTATATCAGCATCCCCATAACTGAAATTCTAGATACGCCACTGCATTATTCATACCTTGTGGTAGACCACAAAACAAGATTGTAGAATGTCTCTATTGACATAGTCACTACCTTTACCATGAGCTCTTTATGAGTGGTCTGCATGAGCAGCGTCGTCTGCATGTGTCTCAAGTCTCAGGTGCCCTTTCTCTAGCTCTCTTCAGATTATGCGTAATTTCGCAAATGTATACATCTATAATATACATGTGGCCAGCAGAGAGAGCAAAACCCCTGGACTATTAATTACCATTCAAACTTTGATTCATTACAATGTATCGAATGTATCCATGCACCATGTACAAATTGCAGTTACAACGACCATGTTGCTCACTTAGGCTCTTGCTTAGGCTCCTCCCCCTCGATTATTAATTAATTTTAATCTATCCATACTGATTTATTTGTCTGTAGTTGTATATCTTCCACTTGTCTATTTTGATTTTGAATGTTTGGATTTGGGTTCGAGTTTTCGTCTGTGATGTTGCATGATGTCATCATCATCATCATCACTTTCTTTCCTTCACTGGCTTCCATGTTTGGACAAATCTAGTAACATACTCACTACTATGGAAGGCTAGCTGTTATCATTGTGCCTTTTTTCTTGTCACTCTCTATAAACAGTCTTGAATCAAATCTGTTCAAACTTTTTTTCTGACGGACTTCATGATCAATTTTGGAAACTCGATCAATATTCTCTCTCTATAATAGTTTAGTTTTGATGATTCCTTGGTGGCCTTCATCAGCCAAAACTAGAGCATGTTGACTAAAATTAGTTTGTATGACAATTTGAGTTCCTTCGAGAATGATATCACCATCTTCAGTCTACAATAAGACCCCCGGAAGTACATATATTTTCTTGGACATTGCCATTTGTACAGGGCATTAGGGAGTGGCCCTACACGTGGGCAGCTGTAAACAAGCAGCTATTTCTACCAGCTGTAGCTCGCACTCAGAACTGGACAGGCTAAAACCATTGTGATATTTGAATAGCTAGAGTAGGTCAAGCACTCTGGATTGATGCTAAATTTTAGCCCATAGTAAGACAAAAAAGTTGCATACTAAAGCTGTTTTGATGGCTACCTCAGTGTGAAGGTGACTACTTTGAAAATGGTTCAATTTAGTACTGGGCATATATGAGACCCATATTGTTGCTTTTATGACTATATACATCTAAAACTGTAAGTATATGAACGCAACAAATCTACAGCTAAAGTATGAATGAAATCTAGCTTGCACAAAAACAGAAAAAAACACTGTAAAGAAGAAGCACTTACTTGGTCCAGGAAGGGTCCACAGAGCTCAATAACTGGTATAGAAATGTAGCCCTATACTAGCTTGTTCTACAACATACTAAAGTTTTTATTGTAAGCGCTACAGTTGTAAAGAAAAGGCAGCCATCTTTGTTAGGGATATTTCAAGGCTTCACAAAAATTTAATGATATTCATCAACTTCACAAATGGTTCAAATCAGTACTCGATGTTTTTGAATCTGCAGCTTATATAATCCAGTTCCTGCATACTACAGCTACACTTATCTTGAACTTGGAATCCAAAAACCGTTGCACCTTGGAGATGTCAAACTTGGAAAATCAGAAAAAGTGTCAATCAGCTTATTAAAATTGCCTATTTTGACGTCATCATTTGGCGGCGCTAGCAAATTGACCATGTGTACGTAACCACAATACCACGTGCAGTAGTTAGGCCGCATGAGATAACAATATTCATAGACCACAAAACATCATTGTGACATGCTTCCGCTATGAATACGTAGTTTACTACGCGCTTCCGTTTGTCCAAGAAATTAGGGGTCTTATTGTAGACTGCTTTGTTGACTGTTAATTTGTCATGAACCCAATAAAAAATCTTCAATTTTGTAGCATTCATCTCTTGATCATTATACTGATCACTGTCCACTAGCTCGTTTATCTGGATCAACTCCTTGAGCTTTTGCAGAGTTTTGTCCAGCTTACTGGCTTGTTTGAA
Source organism: Tethya wilhelma (assembly GCA_964030475.1). Taxonomy (NCBI): domain Eukaryota; kingdom Metazoa; phylum Porifera; class Demospongiae; order Tethyida; family Tethyidae; genus Tethya; species Tethya wilhelma. The sequence continues at coordinate 72,939 of CAXIPT010000042.1, forward strand.
AGACATTTTGGCTAAATTTAGGCATTGAGTGAGAGGCAAGAAAGTGAACACAACTTAATTCTGCTCATTTTTTGTCAGCATGTACCACTTCGGAACACGATGTCGAAACAGAATTTTTTATACTGACTGTTTGTTTTCATCTTTCATGTGAACTGTGGTAGAGTAGTACTCTTGAAGACAGAGGTTTTATCTCTCAATGCATTTAGTTTGTCTGCAATGAGGGCATGTTTTTGAGAATTAACTCAACAGGTTTGCAATCATGTGCAGTGCACAGAGTGAAATGCGCTCCAAAAAGGTAAGTGTGCAATCTTTCAACTATATATTTAAACGATAGCAATTAAGAGCCTCCTTTTCGGTCTGTTGTTATGGCTGCTCAACAGGAGTGAGAGATCTGCTAATATAATTATAAGCAATGATTCTTCGATGCTTTTCAGAATAACTGACAGTCTGAATGGAGAGGCATCTGTGGTGCCATAGATCACTGGTCAGTAACTTTTTGCTTCTCTAAAATGCTCACTAGTGTTCTTCATTCTATTGAAACTTGCTGTCTTTCTTTGCGAGCTCTCTTAAAGGTGTAGTGAAATTTCCAACACAGTTGACGCATTTTGGGGGCTTGCTAGTGTTCTTCATTCTATTGCAATTTGCTGTCTTTCTTTGTGAGCTCTCTCAAAGGTCTAGTGACATCACTGAAGTCAGGGATGAATTTAGCACAATGGCTTGGTTGCCATTCCGAGAAAGCTTAATTTCACTTCAGTTGCTGATTTTGGAGGATGGGCTGTAGCATAATTTGACGAAACTCAATCTGTTTGCTGATAAACACTAAACCCACTACTTAATGGACCACACCCCCAAAGTATTCTCAGTCATGCCTGTACAGTTCAAAGTACACAGTTGGCTGTGATTTCTCAGCAAAGTAAGTATCCTGATTCCACGTATGTACCCTTCAAGACTTTGAACCTGGCGCTAAAATGCTATAAATATTTGTTTCTACTTATAAAGTAAGCTTTAGTGGCTGTGGCAGCTACTTTCTGTATAATTTAGCTGAGCATGAGCACATAATATCCAACACAGTTACTCGTTTTGGGGGGTTGCAACCTCAGAACCCCTCCCTCTAAATCCTTGCCTGGTCTCTTGTATCTTAATTCTAAGCCATAGCAAATGCAATAGTGTAACTGCATGCTCTCCGGAGCAAGGGAAAGCTGATGGTTGCTAATTCTCTCTGATTAATAGCTTGTTTAGGCATTCAAATGTCAACATATAATTATAATTTAACATCCCCATTTATTTGGGAATTACTACTAGCTGTGAGACCAAAGGTGTTGGTCCTCTCAAAAATATCAGTTGATACTTTTTCATCGATATGTAGCTAAAGTTCATAGTCTTTGAGCTTGCTGATTCCATGAAATACACTTTCATGGGTACTGATCTACTCTCAGAGGCAATTGTGTTGATCCTAACATCTATGAGACCAAGCTTGTTTGCTGTGGCATATCTCAAGAGTGTCTGATCTACGTGTACCTTGTAGAACATGGATTGTGATTGTGGATTATCAGTTTGCTTTGATCTCAACATTAGTTTTTCCCTAGTGTCATCAGACAATCCTTTGACCCATACGAATATAGATCTGACATGGGTGTCATTCTCCAGTTGTACTGGCCTGGCCGTGGGTGGGATTGATCACTTGGAGTGCTCTTTCACTGTGGATCGATACACCCATATCAATCATCATTTTCATCTTCACACCATTGAGTTCAACTGTGCTCGATCACTATGGGGTGTCTCCCCAAGTGTGTATACACATACTCTTCATTGGTACTACTTTTGTCATTTGCAATTATGTTGGTAGATACTGCATGTGTTTGCATTTCTTTGCTATACATGTTATTCATGTTGAGGTTGGACTATACATGCAGCGTTTGGCCTGTGAAGCACTGCTTGGCAAAATGATTTTGTTTGCGATACTTATAAATTTCCCCGAGTGGAACATGATTGACTCTCCACGCTGTTGACACTGAGTCAAGGGGTTTTGCATCTTTGAAGGGGTGTGTTTTTGTACCTGTCTGACTCTCTATTAGGAATCTATTGTCACCTGTGACATGCTGTCTTCGATCTTTTTTGCTTGTTTTTCACTGCTTTCTGGGGCTCATGCCATTGCTAGTATATCTTGTCAAGAGTCATCAGCTCCTCCCTTAGTGCATATCTCGATCCTTAATTACTTTGACTATAGGGTTCTGGATACGACAGCTGTCTTCATTGAAGTCATGCAGCTATTCACAGTGTGTAGCAAGTTTTCACATTCTATATTTAGGTAGAAAGTACTATAGAGATTGGATCACCAACGGTAACGGTTTACCTCAGGTCATTATGGCCATTTCGCATAAAAAAATTATAATTCTCATCACCAATTTTAGTCTTAGTACTGACTGTTATGGCTTTTAAAGCTGCATATATATGCTTCTTCTGTTTTGCTCATCTGGAATTGACAAAGGCTTGTTTCATTTTTTCAAACACTTCAATCTAACTAGCAACAGGATCGAGGTGGATCACATGATCCCGCTATTAAAAATAACCTTCAATGTATATACATTGCAGCATGCACATAAGCATGTTTTTAGTTATACGTTTTTTGTTGTTGTTGATTTTTCTTTTCATTTGACTGCAAGCATTGCTTATAATTTCATGACTAAACATCATATTATAAGCAAAGTTGTGTCCGTGTGTGTGTGTGTGTGTGTGTAACGGAAGGTCACCAGAAGTAATGTGACCTCGAGCGAAAATGCTACTTTTTCTCTGGACTGTGGAGAATGCAGGCTAAGGTAGGAGTGCATGAGTAGAGAGCCAGCTTATACAGTGCTAGCCTATGATAGAACGACAGGCACTGCAAAGTTGACTAACAGTTTTTGAGATTGCTGACAAGGCTTACTCCAGTGGCATCCATATCCAACAAAGAAGCGTGATAGAGAAGCCAATCTTTCACAAATGAAGCGTAGCAAGGGGAGAACATTTGTTCCTAGGAGTCTACTTCTTTGTCGCTGTATACGAAACTTAGCTAGCCTAGCCTAGCCAGATAACGATTTTTTTTGCTAGCTGATTGCAAAAATGGCGGAAATTGGTAATGATCGTCAGTGAAGTCAAGTTTGCGCGAATTAAATATGCGCATGCGCTTAATATGCTACAGAAAGCTGTCTATTTCATTGGCTTACCAGTAGTACAGATTGCTGTGGGAATGCATGCATCAGATCTAGCAGTAAACATACGTATACCGTAGCCTCGTCCCCAGGCTCCCCTTTGACCTTTCACTCACGGAAAGGAGAAGGGGAGCCTGGTATCTGAAATCACGTGCATGACGTCGATCGTTGCCAAAGAGCAAATACGGGGGCGCGGCGGTTTGATAAATGACGTCAAACTCTTGGTTCTGCGCAAACAGCAATATTCGCGACCGCTGAGCGCTACAAGCAGCTTCAAAACTTACAAAGAAGGGTAGTCGCTAGTAGTTTATCATCTATTAGTAGTCTACAGTTATAGAACATAACTTACTGATGCTCTAGACTACCAAAATTGGATGAAAGACGGGCTGAGCCGCTCGCACGAAGGTTTCGAGATGCCAGGATGCCAGCAGGGTTAGTTCTGTCCGTGCAGTTACTGTTTGGCATAGTTCACTCCTTAGACAGCCTAAAAATAATACTTTTACTATCGGCTTACTGTTTCTATCTGACAAAAACACAAAATCTACTGTGCATTTCATTTTGCCATACTAGCCTCACGTGGCAAGAAGCATAAAAACGTGGGCAGAGTCATTGACCACACTACATTATGCCCACGCGCAATTTTCACCGCTGTTCTATCCCCACTAGCCTCGTCCCCAGGCCCAAAAGAGGGCCTGGTATCTATTGACTGCGCATGCGCCAGTTTGTACCCAAAATCTGGGTACATCGTAAATTTCACCGTAAAATTGTCCGTATACTCTGTTGACTGGATTACGTCATAGGTATTTTTCGAAGCGCTAGGCATAGAAAAGCTAAAAGAACGCTCGTCTCTTTCCAAGCACTTACTTGATATATTTCTAGAAGAAAAAAGTGGAATAGCGGCAGTAGCCAACTCAGGTAGGACTGTAGATCAATTTATTTTTCGCTACAAATACGCGCATGCGCAGTCAGTAGACACCAGGCCCTCTTTTTTGGGGGCCTGGGAACGAGGCTATATCCCCACGTGATCTCGGATACCAGGCTCCCCTTCTCCTTTCCGTGAGTGAAAGGTCAAAGGGGAGCCTGGGGACGAGGCTACGTATACCGTATAGCTCCAAATTTTCGTGGTACAATATTTTCGTGAATTTCGTGGTTTGACCGTATATCACGAAAATTTTCTCCGCGTAAATTTAGAAAACCGTATATCGGCAATATAGAGTAAACAATCAATTTTCGGCCGTCTCAATTTTCGGACGCCGTTTCTGACTTGCCTGTAGATGCTACTGCTTCGAGACTACCACCACAAGATAGCCCATGAAAAATTACCTAGGGTTGTGCAAACTTCAAGCCCCACCCACCTACTGTAAGGCTTCCTTGCGCCGAAAAAGGGGTGTGTCCGAAGAAAAACATAAAATCGGACAAAATTATCGTATTTCGAACGGCAGCTCTAAGAGACCTATAAACTTATGCCAGAGCTGCCAAATCCGTAAATCAAGATATTCAGTCTTCCTGCTACTGATATTCCAAGAGAGAGCCTAGTTGCAACTAGCACTATCGTTATACTAAGCCAAAATATCATCGAGGTCGAGTGATCAAATTTCGGACGCCAATTTCACCGTTTTTGCTGGATTTAGGCAGCTACCCGGAAGGCAAGCAAGTTTTGAGTAGATATACATGTAGAGCAGCTTATTGTTAGCTTTGGTATGCAGTTTGATGTTGCTTTGCCCAATATTTTGCCAGCTGTCCATATATTTCTAAGTCGCACCCATATCGGTATGGTCTGTAGGTACGATTATGTATATTCATGGCCTACTGACATGAAAGTGGCCACAGCAACTTCCAACTGCATATAAAAGCTTTAAGTAAGCTGTTCTACATGTATATCTCACTTGCCTCCCCAGTAGCTGCCTAAATCCAGCAAAAACAGCGAAAATTGTGTCCGAAATTTGATCACTCGACTTCAATGATATTTCGGCTTAGTATAAGGACAGTGCTAGTTGCAACTAGGCTCTCTCTTGGAATATCAGTAGCAGGAAGACTGAACTTCTTGATATCCAGATTTGGTAGCTCTGGCATAAGTTAATAGAGCTCTTGGAGCTGCCGTTCGAAATACGATAATTTTGTCCGATTTTATGTTTTTTCGGACACACCCCTTTTTCGGCGCAAGGAAGCCTTACAGTAGGTGGGTGGGGCTTGAAGTTTGCACAACCCTAGGTAATTTTTCATGGGCTATCTTGTGGTAGTAGTCTCGAAGCAGTAGCATCTACAGGCAAGTCAGAAACGGCGTCCGAAAATTGAGACGGCCGAAAATTGATCGTTTACTCTTAGACTAATGCTATATAATTTCAGAGATCGTGATTCACGGAAATTAGCTCAAAATGGCAAAGACAGACTTTTCACGAACTTTTTGAACAACGAAAATTTGGAGCTATACGGTTTTTCATACACTAGCAAGGAGCGTGGCAAGCGAAGCGAGCCACACCCCTTGTAATTAAAATCAACTTGATAAAAATTTCAGAGGCCAAAAGACTGTCTAAAGAGATTCTAGATGAAGCCCTTCAAGCTGGCCACGTCAAAGCACGTATCATCCTCCTTCTTCTCCTGGGATTGGCTGGAGTAGGTAAAACATGCCTAAAGCACCTTTTACTAGACAAGCCTCCACCTCCAGAGCGACACAGTACCCCCTGTGCTGAGAGACCAATTAGAACTACCATTAGATCTATAACAGGACTCAAAGCAAAAAGAAAAGAAGGCAGCTGGAAGGAAATCAGTGAAGATAAATTATTATCATTAATCGTACAGGCCATTTTAGTGCTGGAGCGTATCACAAAGCAACGTGTTTCTGTGGACACACTGAAGCAAATTACAGAGGTCTTGCCAATTGAGAACATTTCAACTGATGCTACTTCAAGTAAACCCAGTAATGCATTCCCTAATGATGACACCCAACAACCCCAGGACCAGTCAGCAGACTCCAAGAAGGCAGTGGATTCTGTTCTGGAGAAACTGATGCAACGAATCACCGAATTTCGAGATGAAGAAATTAAACAAAAGTTGGAAGCACAAAGAAGAGAAGAGAAGAGAGAATTTTCACTGCAAAAAATGGTCTGTTTTACTGCTTTAATAGTATAGGAAATCATAGAGTAAAACCTAGTTTACTCGAGTTTCACCATGCAGTAAAACTAAAGTTTACTTTACTTAGTAAACTATGGTAAATGGAATTTTAGATTACTGCAAGTTTCTAAGTGCAGTAATCCTATGCAGTAAAACATTAGTAAAGCTGTGGGAAAACTCAAAGCCTGTGGGTAGAGCAATTGATTGGNCACAACACCTCAGCTACCCTGTTTGTGACTCGTCTCTCTGAGAGTCTAGACAGCCGTCCTCCAGTGGAATACTACAAGGATGGCAAGCCTGTCGGTGAAGCCCAGCAGTCCAGCCTTACAACCATTGAAACCCTCAAGTGTCTAATCCGTTCCATGCAGTCTCGTTCCACTAAAGGAAGGCTTCCCAAAATCATTGTAGTCGGTACTCACAAGGACCTGATGGAGGAGTGTTCTGAGAAACTGGAGCAGAAGAACAAGAGGCTCATTGACCTTTTGAGTGAATACTCAGAGAGCCTTGTATTCTTCTCCCAAGGTCTAAACAAGTTGATCTTCCCTGTGGACACTGCTCATCCTGGGAAAGAAGAAAAGAAGATTGCTGAAAATATCCGAGGTGTTGTTGAGCGTTCTGTCGTAGAGGAAGTAAAAATTCCNACTTGGAGTAGTTGCACCAGCTGGTAGGTCAAAAATCGCGTCCGAATTCGATGGTGGCCGATAATTGGTGGCTTACTCTACTGGCAAGTTGCTGCATGCTCTCAAGCTCTTTTGTGTATTTGGCCTGTCGCCCCCTACGAAAACCAAGTTGTACAGGCTTTACAGTCAGTGCGTCTCGCCCGGCTTTACCGAACCCGGTCGCAGGTTGGATACTCAGCGGCTATGGTGACCCTACCGCCAAGGTCAATACTCTGACGATGCGGGTGAATTCATCTACCCTCCACCAAACTTGTTAGCTAATACCAGCGAGGTAAGGCCCGTCACTTTAGCAGCTTGCTGCATCCATGATACTAATACTATATCTAAAAGCTGTACGAGCTTCCATAACTTAGCATTTTCCAGGCCTAGCCCAAAACCGCATTGACCCGCCCACATTGATAACCACTCCCAACGAGTGACCCTGCCCCGTCCTGCCCTTCTTCGCCCTCATCCACCCTGCCCTGCCCTGCCCTGCCATGCCCTGCCCTGCTGTGCTCAGCACCTATTACCCTGCCCTGTACTGCTCTGCCTTGCCCAGCACCTATTGCCTGGATCCTCCGATTTGCTCTGCCTTGCCCTGCTCCGCCCCGCCCAGCACTTACTGCCCTTATTCTCCTCACCCTGCCTTCCCCAGCTTTCCCCAGCTTTCCCCAGCTCGCACATACTGCCCTTTGCATGCATGGTGCTCTGTCTAGCCCTGCCCAGCACCCACTGCACTGATTCGTCATGCTTTCAACCTGTTCTGCTTGCTGTAGGGAATAGTTCCAATATCTGGTTACTTTATCACTTGTGAAAAAATTGTGCCCACTATGCATATGCTCAGCTTGTCACCTATCACACGCCTAGTAAATCTAACGCAATGTGTACACCCTGTCTATCATACGTACGGTAGTACGTATAGTAGGAATGGGTCGAATGTCCCATATGTACAATACAAAATATTCATGCTTATAAATTTCCCAGGAATCAAAAATAAACTTTCCAACCTATTTAGAGGCTCTTTCAAACTGATTTCTAACTGTATTTCAAGAATTGAGCTTAGAAACAGTCTGCAAAACACTCGTAGAAGTCGCTTGGTTTGAAGCCATACAGGCTGCAATTTGTTCTCCTAACTTACGTACTTACGTACTTCCTAACTGACTTACTTGAAAACGATTTTAAGAAAAACGAAATGTCTTCTCACCTTTTCAAATGGAGCATAGTATTGGTTGTAATAGGGGAGAGTCACCATATACCAGACACTTAAGAAAGAAAATTGCATTATGTTGTAATGAGAGGGCAGTGCACAATGAAATTTGGTATTTTGGATCACTGATCTATACTCTAATGATTTCATACTTGTTTGCTCAAATTGCTCCACTCATTGGACACTAGCACCAATAAATGTACACCACCCTCTTGTAACTAATAAATGGACAATTTCCTCCCACAACGGACATGCATCATAATTTGTACATGAAGCACTGTTTCCAAGCAAGTTTTCAACAAATTGACAAACTATCAACTCTCCTTCCAACTGTAATGCTTGAATACCATAAAGTTTATTTTAAGATCCTTCATTGTTGACTTCCCTTTAGACATTACAAAAGGAAAACATTCATTCTGGGAAGCCATAAAAATAATTCCATAGTGTTCAATCTCAATAAAATTGTAGTAAACACACCATGAGTACTAAAGTTTCTAAAAGTAGCTATTAACAATAGCATAAGTCATGTTTTAAAGCAATTGTCCACTGTTTGGAGCACAGTACAGACACAAATAAAGGTGTATTTAGCTCATAATCTTCTAACTTCAAAAACTATTTTTTCTTCAGCAAAACACCAACATATGGGCCTACAACTTGAGCAAAAAAAATTGGCCTCACACATTTTTGCACAAAAAATATTGTATTCCATACATGCTCATCTGCTTAAAACCTCATTAAATTTATAGGTAAATCTTAATGTGCTTGACAAACAAGAAGCTATCTGACAAACAAATATAACTCGCATGTTCTTGTATCTTCACCACTAAGTACAATACTTGGGCACTATCTAGAACCAAAAAAATCTTGCATACCGCTGAACCTGAAGGAACTTTCCTTAGTATGTCCGGAAATTGGTGGTGTCCGGTAGTGGGTGAAACTACCCTAGGTAGTATATTCTTTGATACTCGCTAGCTACATAACTGCAGACAGAAAAGAACTGGAAGGCTATAAACAAGATCACAATATAAATTTTGTACTGCTAATACGAACTCCACGTGGCTGGTCTCTGGTAAAGGTCGTGTCAAAGAATTGCTGCTGCTCTGTGCTCTGGCATAGCGCATGTACATGTGCTCCTGACTGGCCTGTGCTCAGTTGACTGGTCAAAACCAGTTTACTGACCAGTTTCGGTGACTCAGTTTCTTGAATCTTTGCTGAGATTTTTGCGTTCTGAAGTATTAAACTTCAAAGTATCTTCTTCGTTGTGAGTCTTGCGTTCAGAGTCCTCAGGATAAGTTCCTGCCACTCAGTCTTGTCTCAAGTCGTTTCATGAGATAAGTTGTCTATAGTTTAATAACTGATTGAAAAATTTGTTCTGGTTGTATCGTATTTATAAATGTTGTGTAAGTTTTCAAGTTGATGTTAATTGCTTTTGTTACAGAGTAGTAATTCGTTTTGTGGATTTGTGTCTGTACACGTGAGCTATAAGGCCGAGACTGTTTCAGTGTGTGCTGTTTACAGTATTAGTTTCTTGTGTGTTCATATTATTGTTAGCTATAGATAGGCCCAATAGATTGTTGTGTCTGTATCTGTGAGTGTTTGTGTATTAAACTAGTATACAGTAGCTTCGAGTTGTGTGTTCATAGAATTAATAGTTGTTATAGCTTTTAAACTTTTAAATTATAGTTGTACAATTGTGTCTAGTATTCACATGCACTGATGCCTTCAAAAAAATGCCTACAACGATACAAGCGAAAACAATATTATCTAGCTATAACAAGGAAAAAGCATTGACTGCACATAGGGAGTACTATTGTGACAATCTTGAAAAAGAAAAGACTCGAAGCATTGAAAACTATGTGACACTAAAGCATGAAAAACCAGAAAAGCTAAAATATACTTCACAATGCTCATCACGCAAAAACTATTTAAAATTTACCACAGAATCGTCAATCTTCCAGAATAAAATCTCGGAAGTTTTATGAGGCAAACAAAGGTACATGTAGAGAGGCCTCTAAACTTAGAATGAAAGACTTGTACAATCAAGATAAACAATCTTGTAGAGAGGCTGCTAGCCTAAGAAAGAAAAATATGTATGAGCGAAACAAGCCTGCATGCAGAATAGCAGCTAGCATAAGAATGAAAAACATGTACAAGAGAAACAAGCCTGCAAGCAGAATGGCAGCTAGCATTAGAATGAAAAATATGTACGAGCGAAACAAGCCTGCATGCAGAATGGCAGCTAGCATAAGAAAGAAAAATATATATGAGCAAAACAAGCCTGCAAGCAGAATGGCAGCTAGCATNAACTTTGAAAATGAAGTAGTCATGTGCCGAAATTGAGACATGCCTTGTTCCAATACTTTTTACCGCACTGCCCATTCCTACACTACTTATTTTTTTGAAATTTTTACTACTTGTTATAAAATCAATCCAAAATGGTAATTACACATCAAAAGAGCTCACCATTAGTAGAAGGCATTTGTGTAGTTGGCCATATCTTGTGTTTTGGATTTTGTTGTGCAGAGATAGGTTGTAAGGATGAAGAAGCTACTGCACCACCTACAGGTATAAAATTAATATGACTCGTTTCGTAGTATTTCGTAATGTATATATCGTAATGTGTTAGGTAGAAGTCACAAGTGCATGCACAATGCATGAAAACAAGGCTATAAACATTTCCACTCACCAGGTATGAGTGGTGCTGATGGAGTGAGCCAAATCTTGTGCTTTGGTTCCAATTCTCCAAAGAGTTCATCTATTGTACAAGCCCAGCAGCCATCTTCTTCAATCACCTCAGCAGCATGAGGTTTAGATTTCACTCTATCAGTTGAGGGTGTCTGTTCAGCTGAAGGTGGTGCAGTTGAGGAAGGCTGCTCTGATGATGAGCTCTCCTCATCATCAGTGGTATGGGGACAGAATATCGCTAGATGAGGATGATCGTTGTTGTAATGGAGTTTACGACAAGCAGCTTCAATTCCTTCAATGATGGATGTCTGGATCACTGGACACCATTTGGGACAGGCTCTCTCTGGAGCTTTGACATGGACTTCAATGTAGCTGAAGGCATCGATCAATGTGATGTAGCAGGCTGTTTTCGGAATCTGAAACTTGATGCAGTTTCTAGCAACTAGAATCACTTTTCCTGATTTGTATGTAACTTTCCACCCACAGACGGTCATCAAGTGGACCACTAGACAGCAAAACACTCCAGCTCGTGGCCAGCCTTCTGGGAATCGGATGAGAAGAGGAGCAGCTGTAGAAGAGAACGCTCTGTGCTTCTCCAGCTCAGTATTTGGTAACATGTTTAGTAGAGCTGGCATGAAATGGTCAGGAGGTGAAGCTGGTTGAGTGTCATCATCAGTGAGAGGAGCTGCTATCAACAGCTTATTCAGTAGCTTTAGGAGCAACTGAGGAGTGAAAAGATCTCTGACGTAGTGCTTATGAAACTTTTCAAGAAAACCTATCTCTATAATAGCTTGATCTCTGAAGCGGAGCCACTTCCCTGACATGCTTGATCGAGGACCACAAGAGGCTTGTCTGAGTGAGAAGCTGAAATCGACTAGCTCTGTCAGTTTGTCAAGGAGAACTTGAGAATTGACAAACACCACTTCAGGCAGAGTATCGCCATAGTAATGGAAGATATTGAGATCATGAAAGAAAGTCAACGCTGCATCAAACGCAGTATCTTCAAATTTGAGAGCATGTGCTATCTCGAGGCACTCACTCCTGCTGAGAACTTCCCTGTCAAGTTGTTTAGCTAGTTGACGAAGTAGCAGCTCCAAAATGTACCACCAAATGGGGATCTTCACCTCCTCCACGACAGTGCACTCAACGTGACTTCGAATATCTTCAGCAATCTTCTTTTCTTCTTTCCCAGGATGAGCAGTGTCCACAGGGAAGATCAACTTGTTTAGATCTTGGGAGAAGAATACAAGGCTGTCTGAGTATTCACTCAATAGGTCAATAAGCCTCTTGTTTTTCTGCTCTAGTTTCTCAGAGCACTCCTCCATCAGGTCCTTGTGAGTACCAACTACAATGATTTTGGGAAGCCTTCCTTTGGTGGGACGAGACTGCATGGAACGGATTAGACACTTGAGGGTGTCAATGGTTGTGAGACTGGACTGCTGGGCTTCACCGACAGGCTTGCCATCCTTGTAGTATTCCACTGGAGGACAGCTGTCTAAACTCTCAGAGAGACGAGTCACAAACAGGGTAGCTGAGGTGTTGTGGATGAAGAGAGGGAGTAACTCATGGAACTGAGGCTGACCTCCACTGTCGGTGAAGTAGACCCATTCAGAGTCAAACATCTCTTCTGATTGGTGATTCTCTTCTTGTGACTGACCTTCACTACTATCATTGGTTTGAAGTTTTTGTAATCTCGATTCAAGTTTCCTTCTATATTCTTCATCTTGACACTTTAAAATTTGCTGCATCAAAACACTGCACAAACCATGCTGTTTTCCCATAGTTTACTTTAAGGTTGAACTTAATGATTTACTGTAGTTTTACTACATGTATAGTTTACTGCTGCAGTAAACTACTACTCTAAGTTTCCCCAGTAGTTTACCACTGTAGTTCACCTGGTTGTGGTTTTACTGTTTAGTAAACTATAAAAATAATCATAGTAGTGAAAATAATTAAGTGTGTGTGTGTGTGTGTGTGTGTGTGTGTGTGTGTGTGTGTGTGTGTGTGTGTGTGTGTGTGTGTGTGTGTGTGTGTGTGTGTGTGTGNAATTGCCTGTGCAATCAAAGATAACAGTTTGTCTTCACTGATTTCCTTCCAGCTGCCTTCTTCTGTTTTTGCTTTGAGTCCTGTGATAGATCTAATGGTAGTTCTAATAGGTCTCTCAGCACAGGGGGTACTGTGTCGTTCTGGAGGTGGAGGCTTGTCTAGTAAAAGGTGCTTCAGGCATGTTTTGCCCACTCCAGCCAATCCCAGGAGAAGGAGGATGATACGTGCTTTGACGTGGCCAGCTTTGAGGGCTTCGTCTAAAATCTCTTTAGACAGTCTTTGGGCCTCTGAAATTAATATTTTTAGTGATTTTAATTATGTTTAGTCATTAAATTATGAGCAATATGCTTGCAGTCAAAGGAAAAGAAAAAAATCAACAACAAAAAACGTAACTAAACACATGCATGACATTGTATAATATGTGCATGCTGGAATGTAGTGACATTGAAGGTTATTTGTAACAGCGGGATCATGTGATCCACCTCCTGTTGTTTGTTAGATTGAAGTGTTTGAAAAATGAAACAAATCTGTGTCAATTCCAGATGAGCAAAACAGAAGAAGTATAGCTTTAAAAGCCATAACAGTCAGAACTGAGACTACTAGTCTAAGAAGAATGCAAGGCATTGTGGGGCGAGCCTGAGCGAGCGCAGCTTTTTGCGTGAATTGTACAGCGAGTGCATGGAGAATATTTGTCAGAATGCCAAATTATGGTATAGATCTGGCTGTCAGTGTGAGTATAAAACTGACAGTGTTCAAATGACTGTGGTGTGAACGTCAGAAGTTAGTTTACACGAAGAATTGCTAATGAGATGTAAAGTTTAAGGTTATTTTCAAACTTGCATGGTATCTCTTAGCATCTGACAGTGTCACACTGTATGTTAGGCAAGCCTCAGTGGCATCTCCGTTTTTCTCCTTGCAGTTTCTGCCTATCTTTCTGTTGGGCGCTGCTGTTAAACTGTTTCTGTGCCTTTCTCTCATTAGATTATGCTTAGCAACTGTCTAAGTCTCACAACCTCTAGCTATTAGCAAAACTATTTCTCAACTAGCTGCCTCTGTCTGATCTGATTTCTCGATTGACTGTCTCGAAAACACGTGCACACTGTTATGCGCATGCGTTAGTAATGCTAGTAATGCATGGTACATGGTACGGGTCGATAATTATGTTAGCTAGAATTAGCTTACGTGAGCGTACAAGACCCATCGATGACAGACAGACAGACAGACGCACCCGATGTACTACTCGCTATCAGGGGCTCGCTCAGGCTCGCCCCAAAAATTGGTGATGAAAATTAATTTTTTATGTGAAATGGCCACATGCACAACTAGAGGTAAACTGCTACCGTCGTTTTATCCTGGGAGTGATTCAAGCTCTCTAAGGCCTGGCCTGGCTGCGTGAATCCTTGTTTAACAAAGCAGAAGTAACTAATAAAAGCATGAGATTGGCCATGATAATTCATTATTTAAATTTGCATGAAATGGCCAAGCAATTAGTTTTGACAGGCCTTTGAGAGGCTTAATCGCCCACTGGATTAAATGGGGCGGTAACAGGTTCTAGCATCAAAATTTCACTTTTGTCTTTTCATACTAAATTTTCGTACTACATATGCGCACAATGAGTTAAAAGTTAATTTGGCGGTGATTGTGATTCTCGATCATTAGCTTGGGGGTAGTAAGTTATCTACCAGCATATAGTCGATTGCCTCTATTATCTGTGATTGATATATAGCAACTACTTCACACCTGCTTGACGGTATGTGGTCAATGTAGGTGTCATTTTAATGTAAGCAAAAACTGTGGCAAATTACTGCTGGGCTGCACCACTGAACTGACTCTTTCCTGTATATGTACTATAAAGTATGACCATCCACCCATATCAAAAACAAGAACAAAGGGTGGTTATACTCCCATACACACTGTACTTCCATCTGCAACCAGGGTCACAGAAAGGTCTTCCGGTCAAAGGAGATTTTCACTGTAGTCACAGGATCACCAATAATTCTCTGGTCAGAAACTAGGTTAAATCAATTCAAGGTTTATAACCTCTTTAATCTAAATACGAGTGAAAATACTGAGATTGAAACTCAAAAAAGAAGAAACAGCAAAGTTACTGCATGCCAAATGCTAACCTCGTCTCCAGATATACAAATTTCTGTTCACGAATAACATTTATACGTATTGCATGTGCACATGTGAGCACAACATGCCATTCTTGTCAAGTACCATTGCAACACTGACGTCATGACCTTAGCACAATTTTTGCAGCACCACGCATTGAGCGGTCATCATGCAGGTCACGCAATATTTTGAGCCTCAGTCACACAGTCACAGGCAAATTAGGCAGATCACAAATTGTTACCCCAATCGCAGATGTAAGTAAAGTGCGTATGAGAGTGACAACTCCTTGAGGAAGTACGGTGATGATAAAATATTAACTGCAGGCAGGCAATTTAGTTTGCCAGGCCAAAGCCATCAGTAGATGATAATAATTATTATGGCTTTAAAAATTTATGTAAGTGGTGTCCCTTAATATCACAGATGACAAGCAGAAAAGAGCACTAGCTGTTGCCCTAATAGGCTGGACAAGAAACACAAGAGATATAATAGACTCTCACTGAGACTGGTGAGGAATACAAGACAGCTGTTGAGAAGCTAGATGCGTACTTTCTACCTAAAAACAATCTTGACTACGAAACATGTAGGTTTCGACAAGAGCCAGAGGTGTGATAAAAAAGTTTATATCAATTAATTAATTTGTCCCTCACTTGCGAAAACTTGCTGCACACTGTGAATTGCTACATGACTTCAATAAAGATAGCAGTGTCATATCCAGGGCTGTATATCAAAGTAATTAAGGAGATATGCACTGAGGGAGGAGTCGATGACTCTTGACAAGATACTAGCAAAGGCATGAGCCCCGTGCAGAAAGCAGTGAAAAACAAGCAAAAAGATCGAAGACAGCATGTCACTGGTGACAATAGATTCCTAATAGAGAGTCAGACAGGTACAAAAACACACCCCTTCAAAGATGCAAAACCCCTTGACTCATGCAGTGTCAACAGCATGGACAGTCGATCATAGCCACACACAAAGAAAAAGCCATGTCCCTCTTGGGGAAAATTAAGTATCGGAAACAAAATCATTTTGCCAAGCAGTGCTTCACAGGCCAAACGCTGCATGTATAGTCCAACCTCAACATGAATAACAAGTATAGTGAAGAAATGTGAACACATGCAGTTTCTACCAACATAATTGCGAATGACGAAAGTAGTACCAATGAAGAGTATGTGTATACACACTTGGGAAGACACCCCATAGTGATCGAGCACAGTTGAAATCAATGGTGTGAAGATAAAAATAATGATTGAAACGGGTGCATCCACAGACATCATGGATAAAAGAGCACTCCAAATGATCAATCCCACCCACGGCCGGGCCAATACAACTGGAGAATGACACCCATGTCAGATCTATAATATTTGTATGGGTTAAAGGATTGTCTGCATGATGACCCTAAAAAAAATTAATGTTGAGATCAAAGCAAACTGATGATCCACAATCACAATCCATGTTCTACAAGGTACACATGGATCACTCTTGAGTTATGCCACAGCAAGCAAGCTTAATTGGTCTCATAGATGTTAGGATCAACACAATTGCCCCTGAGAGTAGTATATTAGATGTGTACCCATGCAAGTGTATTTCATGGAATCGGCAAGCTCATGCAGGACTATGAACTTAAGCTACATATTGATGAAATGTACCAACAGATATCTTTGAGAAAGTTTAAAGACCAACACCTTGGGTCTCACCGCCAGTAGTAATTCCCAAGAAGAATGGGGATGGTATATAGATTATAATTATGTTAATTGACAAGTGAATGCCTAAACAATCAATTATTCTGAGAGAATTAACAACCATCAGCTTTCCCTTGCTCTGGAGAGCATGCAATTACAGTATTGCGTTTGCTACACACGATGGCTTAAGAAGATACAAAAGACCAGACATGGATATAGAGGGAGGGGTTCTGGGATTGCAATTAACCCCCCAAAATGTGTCAACTGTGTTGGAAACTTTGTGCTCGTGCTGAGCTAAATTATACAGAAAGTGGCTGCACTGCCACCCTTACTTTATAAGTAGAAACAAATATTTATAGCATTTTGAAGGGTATACGTGGATACTTACATCGCTGAGAAATCGCAGCCAATTAACTGTGTACTTTGAACTAAATGACCGAGAACACTTTGGGGGCGTGGTCCATTAAGTAGTGGGAATGGTTTCCAAAAATTTTCACCCTGCTTCGCGCATATTATTTACAAAACCAATATTCTCAGAATCCTACATCTGCCCCTGGAGACTGAACTTTGGTACTAACTCAGACAGTAAATTTTTCAGCTTGTCATACAAAATATCTGTTAAATTCTCTACAATCTGCATATCCATATGGAGATTATCAACTCAAGTGCGAAATTTAAAGCGCAAAAATATTTGACGAGAGACATCTGTGAAAGTTATACCTGTGAAACCTAGCTTCCCACTATAGGCTACCTGGAGCCAAAACATGAGTGTAGCGTCATTGTGTTCAGAACAACCACAAAGCAACATGATCAAGACATGCAGTTTTGCGGAAATTTGTCAGCAATAGGACTGGCCCTGTTGTAGACTGTACCCTAAAAGACTTTCATGTAACACTATTGTGAACGCATAGTAGGATGTAACATATTCCATTGTTATTATGTCAGTCTATTGTTCTGTAATTTGTGTCCAGTTATTGTATTGATTCGTATAAAAGAAAAGAGCTAGGGCTGTATTTTCAGTCTCTCTCAATCTCACAAAATTTCTGAGTCAGTTGTGACAGTATTGTTATGCAAGAACGCTGCGTACTCAGCTGGAGCTGAATGGTTGTACAGACGTCGATCGTAAATTATTACATGGTCCTTCGAGCCGGATGCGGATTCTGCGTTCTGAAGTTCCAGCTGAGCTGAGAGACTCAATTCAGTGCAAGGTCACAGTGCTGAACTTATATTCTGAGTTTGAAACTGAAGTCACCTATCTATTTGAGAAATGGCAGAAGCTCTTGCCAAAAAGAAAAGGATTCGAGCTGGTCACAGAGGGTCTGCTACTCGTATTATCAGCAATGTTGAAAAGACTCTTTCTGCAGAAGCAGTGGACACCGCTAAGCTCGAACTATTGAAACTGACTCTCAATGAGAAGCTGAAAGCACTTACGAAGTTGGATGAGGAAATAGTAGACCTCACCGAGGATGAAACGGCGTTGGCGGACGAAATCAGTCAAGCCGACGAATTCAAGGAATGTATTTATGCTGCAATAGTCAATATCGACAGAGCTACTCTAGCTCCACCCACTCCACCCAAGCTTGAAGATTCAGTATCTATAGAGCGCGGATCAGTGAAGGTGCATCCAAGCTATGAGATTGCAGCTTCGAAGGTGAAACTCCCAAAGTTGACCTTAAAGCCCTTCAATGGTGACATAACGAAATGGACAACATTCGGGGAGTCGTTTGATTCGGCCATCCACAAAAACGAAGCGTTGTCTGATGTGGACAAATTTAATTATCTGAATTCGCTGTTGGAACGTACAGCTCGAGAAGCAATTTCTGGCCTTTCTCTAACGTCTGCCAATTATAAGGAAGCAATTACAATCCTCGAGAAGAGATTTGGCAGTAAGCAACAAATCATTAGCAAGCACATGGACATTTTGCTCAGCATGGAGGCTGTCACATCGTCACATAATGTCAAAGCATTGAGTCGCCTCTATGACAATGTTGAGTCAAACATCAGGAGCTTGAAATCACTTGGAGTTGACTCTAAAACGTATGGAAGTCTGCTTACACCAGTTCTCTTGAGCAAATTGCCAGCCGATCTCCGACTTATTATTGGTCGAGAAATTTCAGAAGAAAATTGGAAATTAGATTCACTATTGGAAGTGGTGGAAAGAGAGGTAGTGGCAAGAGAAAGGGTTGCCCCCAATCACCCACAGCAATCTCAAAGATCAGAAAAATCGCTTGCCCCAGCAACATCAAGTGCAATGGCATTAGTTTCAGGGGCTAACACTACCATCTCATGTTGTTATTGTCAGAATGATCATTCTTCAAATAAATGCAAAGTTGTGTCACTTGTTGAAGAACGTAAACAAATACTCAGAAAGAGTGGTCGTTGTTTCACATGTTTGAGAAAAGGTCACATGAGTCGCACATGTCGATCACCAAACAAATGCCAAAATTGTGGCGGCCGTCATCACACTAGCATTTGTTCAAGAAACAATGCACAAGAACAGGTGCCTCGTTTCGCTCGGAATTGGTACTCCATGATCCAATTCGCGTAGTGGTCGGTACCGCGGTACCGGGTACCGGGCGCGGGTGCGCTTGTTAGCCTCGTCCTCATGCGCATGCGCGCTAGACAGCTTGCTTGCTTACGTACCTAGTATACGTACACACGTATGCAGTGACGTATAGTGCAGATGTTAAATGTAACCGGAAATTAACCGTTAATAATTGCAGGCCGAACTTTGCACTTTTGACCATATATTTTGCAGTTTAACCTTTGACCTTGCACAAAATATACATGCTCAAAGGCATTTGACAATGGATATAAACTTTGACAATTTTGTCAGTAACGGAATGCCATATAAATTTTTATGATCATAAACATTTTGTATTGTGTCTATGGGACATTCCTACTATACGTACTACCGTACATATGATATGGCGTACTTTTGTACTATTTTGTTAGATTTATCAGCTAGATGTACCTCAAGTCAGTCTGTTGTGAGTTTGATTTGAGTTCTTTATGCATACTCCTATGGAGTTGATTGATGCTTTCAGCATCTGTTTATATTTTCATTGTCCATGTGTTTTTGTGTAGGCTTTGTTGTCTAGTTCTGTCAGTTGAAAGGCAAAGAAGGTGAGGGCACATTATAGCTATCAATTGTGAANAATGACCATGTTGGACTCACTCAGACCAGTTATACAATGACCATGTTGGACTCACTCAGACCCTTGCTTAGGCTCCTCCCCCTTAATTATTAAATAATTTTAATCTATCTATATTGATTTATTTGTCTGTAGTTTCTCCTGGGGTATCTTAATTCCACTTGTCTATTTTGATTTTGAACGTTTGGATTTGGGTTTGAGTTTGGGTTTGAGTTTTCATATATGTGATGCTGCATGATGTCATCATCATCATCACTTTCTTTTCCTTCACTGGCTTCCATGTTTGAACAAATCTAGTAACATACTCACTACTATGGAAGGCTAGCTGTTATCATTGTGCCTTTTTTCTTGTCACTCTCTATAAACAGTCTTGAATCAAATCTGTTCAAAAATTTTTTTCTGATGGATTTCATGATCAATTTTGGAAACGTAATCTTCTCTCTCAATAATAGTTTAGTTTTGATTATTCCTTGGTGGCTTTTATCAGCCAAAACTAGAGCATGTTGACAAGATTAGTTTGTATGACAATTCGAGTTCCTTTGAGAATGATATATCACAATCTTTGTTGACTGTTAATTTGTCATGAGCCTGATAAAAGTCAATTTGTAGCATTTATCTCTTGATCATTACTGATCACTGTCCACTAGCTTGTTTTTCTGGATCAACTCGTTGAGCTTTTGCAGACTTTTGTCTAGCTTACTGGCTTGTTTGAAAGACATATGCTATAGCTTTAGGCATTGAGTGAGAGGCAAGAAAGTGATTAAAATTTTCTGCTCATTTCTCGTCAGCATGTACCACTTCGGAACACGATGTAAAGAGAGAAAGACTGACTCCATGGTTGTTTTTCACCTTTCATGTGAACTGTGGTGGAGTAGTACTCTTGAAGACACAGAGGTTCCATCTCTCAATGCATTTAGATCGTCTGCAATGAGTGTTGCTAAGAATTAATTCAACAAGTTTGCAATCAGTGTACAGAGTGAAATGCACTCCAAGAAGGTAAGTGTGTAATCTTTCACTATACCCAAACAATAGTAATTAAGAGCTTTCTTTTTGGTTTGTTGTTATTGCTGCTCAACAGGAGTGAGAGATCTGCTAATCTAAGCAATGATTCTTCGATGCTTTTCAGAATAACTGACAGTCTGAATGTAGAGGCATCTGTGGTGCCATGGATCACTTGTCAGTAATTTTTTGCTTCTCTGAAATGCTTGCTAGTGTTCTTCATACAGCAAAGTTAATTACTGCACGTCAAATGCTAGCCTCGTCTCCAGATATACAAATTTTTGTTCACGAATTGCATGTGCACATGTGAGCACAGCATGCAGTCTTGTCAGGTACCATTGCAACACTGACATCATGACCTTAGCACAATTTTTGCAGCACCACGCATTGAGCGGTCACCAGGTCACACAATATTTTGAGGCTCAGTGACACGGTTACAGGCAATTTTGGCAGATCACAAATTGTGACCCTGATCCCAGATGTAAGTAAAGTGCGTGTAAGTGGTGTCTCTCAATATCACAGATGACAAGCGGAAAAGAGCATCAAGCTGTTGCCCTATTAGGATGGACAAGAAACACAAGAGATATATATGAGACTTTCACTGAGACTGGTGAGGACTACAAGACAGCTGTTGAAAAACTGGGTGCATACTTTGTACTTAAAAACAATTTTGACTACAAAACATTTAGGCTTCGACAAGAGGAAGAGGTGTGATGAAAAAGTTTATATCATGCAATTAATTTGTCAATCATTTGCAAAAACTTGCTGTACACTGTAAATTGCTGCATGACTTCAATAAAGATAGCTGTCATATCCAGAACTGCGTATCAAAGTAATTAAGGATATATACGCACTAAGGGAAGAGTCGATACTAGCAAAGGCATTCATGAGCCCAAGAAAGCAGTGAAAAACAAGAAAAAAAAATCGAAGACAGCATGTCACTGGTGACAATAGATTCCTAATAGAGAGCCAGACAGGTACAAAAACACACCCCTTCAAAGATGCAAAACCCCTTGACTCAGTGTCAACAGTGTGGACAGTCGATCATAGCCACACACAAAGAAGCCATGTCCCACTCGGGGAAAATTAATAAGTATTGGAAAACCAAATCATTTTTGCCAAACAGTGCTTCACAGGGCAAACACTGCCTGTATAGTACAACCTCAACATGAATAACAAGTATAGCAAAGAAATACGAACACATACATAATTGCAAATGACAAAATTATGGTACCAATTAATGAAGAGTATGTGTATACACACTTGGAGAGACACCCCATAGTGATCATGCAAGCACAGTTGAAATCAATGGTGTGAAGATGAAAATGATGATTGATATGGGTGCATCCACAGACATCATCGATGAAAAAGCACTCCAAATGATCAATCATGCACATGCACCTACGGCCGGGCCAATACAACTGGAGAATGACACCCATGTCAGATCTACTCGTATGGGTCAAAGGATTATCTGATGACCTTAGAAAAAATTAATGTAACAGTTGAGATCAAAGCAAACTGATGATCTGCAAACACAATCTATTTATTAGATCAGTACCCACGCAAGTGTATTTCATGGAATCGGCAAGCTCAAAGACTATGAACTTAAGCTACATATCGATGAAAATGTACCAACGGATATTTTTGAGAAATTTGAAGGACCAACACCTTGGGTCTCACCACTAGTAGTAATTCCCAAGAAGAATAGGGATGGTAGATTATAATTATGTTGACATGTGAATGCCTAAACAAGCTATTATCCACAGAGAATTAATAACCATCAACTTTCCCTTGCTCCAGAGAGCATGCAGTTAGTACACTACTACGTTTGCTACACACGATGGCTTAAGAAGATACAAGAAACCAGGCACGGATTTAGAGGGAGGGGTTCTCCATTGGGTTGCAACCCCCCAAAATGCATCAACTGTGTTGGAAGTTTCACTACGCCTTTGAGAGNCATGATGTCGAGAGAGAAAGACTGACTGGTTGTTTTCACCTTTCATGTGAACTGTGGTAGAGTAGTATATACTCCTGAAGACAGATCGAGGTTCCATGCATTTTTCAATGCTTTTAGGTCGTCTGCAATGAGTGTTGTTGAGAATTAACTCAACAGGTTTGCAATAATTATGTGTACAGAGTGAAATGCACTCCAAAAAGGTAAGTGTGCAATCTTTTAACTATACCCAAACGATAGCAATTAAGAGCTTCTTTTCGGTCTGTTGTTATGGTTGCTCAACAGGAGTGAGAGATCTCCTAATGTAAGCAATGATTTTTTGATCATTTTCAGAATAACTGACAGTCTAAATGGAGAGGCACCTGTAGTGCCATGGATCACTAGTTATGCAGTAACTTTTTGCTTCTCTGAAATGCTTGCTAGTGTTCTTCATTCTATTGAAACTTGCTGTCTTTCTTTGTGAGCTCTCTCAAAGGTGTAGTGACATCACTAAATTCCCTCACAATGGCTGGGTTGCCATTCCGAGAAAGCTTCTCACTGTTGTTGATTTTGGAGGATGGGCATCATGAATACCTTTAACTGCATGTAGCAAGATTTGACAAAACTCAATTTGTTTGCTGAAAACACTAATGTAAAGAAATTGAGTGAATCTTTGTGCAGCTCTCATTTTTCTCTCAAGAGGGCCAGTCCTATTGCTGACAAATTTCCGCAAAACTGCATGTCTTGATCATGTTGCTTTGTGTTTGTTCTGAACACAATGACGTTACACTCATGTTTTGGCTCCAGGTAGCCTATAGCGGGAAGGTTTCATGGGTATAACTTTCACAGATGTCTCTCGTCAAATATTTTTGCGCTTTTAATTTCGCACTTGAGTTGATAATCTCCATAATATTATGTATATGCAGGTTGTAGAGAATTTCACAGATATTTTGTAATCTGCGAAAATTAAACCCATATAGCTGTGAATCATTTTGCTATACGGTGTCTCACGGACTATACCTCACTTATGACATGCTGAAAAACTTACTGTCTGAATTAGTACCAATTAAAGTTCAGTCTCCAGGGGCAGATGTAGGATCATTCTGAGAATATTGGTTAATATGCGCGAAGCAGGGTAAAAATTTTAGGAAACCATTCCCACTACTTAATGGACCATGCCCCCAAAGTGTTCTCGGTCATTTAGTTCAAAGTACACAGTTGATTGGCTGCGATTTCTCAGCGATGTAAGTATCCATGCACGTATACCCTTCATAATGCTATAAATATTTGTTTCTACTTATAAAGTGCAGCCAATTTCTGTATAATTTAGCTGAGCACGAGCACGAGCACAAAGTTTCTAACACAGTTGACACGTTTTGGGGGGTTAATTGCAACCCCAGAACCCCTCCCTCTATATCCATGTCTGGTCTTTTGTATCTTCTTAAGCCATCATGTGTAGCAAACACAATAGTGTAAATACATGCTCTCCGGAGCAAGGGAAAGCTGATGGTTGTTAATTCTCTCTGATTAATAGCCTGCATGTTTATAGGCATTCACCTGTCAACATAATTATAATCTACCATCCCCTTTGGTCTTCTTGGGAATTACTACTAGCGGTGAGACCCAAGGTGTTGGTCTTTAAACTTTCTCAAAGATATCTGTTGGTACATTTTCATCAATACGTATAGCTTAAGTGACATTCTCCAGTTGTATTGGCCCGGCCGTGGGTGGGATTGATCATTTGGAGTGCTCTATTATCAATGATGTCTGTGGATGCACCCGCTTCAATCATTATTTTTATGTTCACACCATTGATTTCAACTGTGCTCGATCCCTATGGGGTGTCTCCCCAAGTGTGTATACACATACTCTTCATTGGTACTACTTTCGTCACTTGCAATTATGTTGGTAGAAACTGAACGTGTTCGCATTTCTTTGCTATACGTGTTATTCATGTTGAGGTTGGACTATACATGCAGAGTTTAGCCTGTGAAGCACTGTTTGGCAAAATGATTTTGTTTCCAATACTTAATTTTCCCCGAATGGGACATGGCTTTTTCTTTGTGTGTGGCTATGATCGACTGTCCACGCTGTTGACACTGCATGAGTCAAGGGGTTTTGCATCTTTGAAGGGGGGTGTTTTTGTACCTGTCTGACTCTCTACAGTGGCGGATTTAGGGGGAGATCCAAGGGATCCATGGATCCCCCCTTTCAGCTGGAAACGCATACAGCTACATAGCTACACAAATGAAAAAGTAGCGTCAAGGATCCCCCCTTTCAACTTGAAAAAAGAAAAACAACTCAAAATTTCACTTAAAATTAGTTTTTTATGGAAGATAGAACAGTTTCTGTCTGTGTCTTGCCGTTTTTTTGCCATTCAGGCCCTGATCTGGCAAAATTTTAGCTGCATGCACGTAAAAGGGGCGGATTTTCAAACCGGAAGTGGGCGTGGCTATCCAAAATTTTCCGCGCCGGCGCGCACATTGGTTAGATCCCCCCCTTATAAAATCCTAGATCCGCCACTGCTCTATTAGGAATGTATTGTCACCTGTGACATGCTGTCTTTGATCTTTTTGCTTGTTTTTCCCTACTTTCTGTATGGGGCTCAAGCCTTTGCTAGTATCTTAATTGTCAAGAGTCATCGACCCCTCCCTTAGTGCGTATCTCCTTAATTACTTTGATATATACAGTTCTGGATATGACAGCTGTCTTTATTGAAGTCATGCAGCAATTCACAGTGTGCAGCAAGTTTTAGCAAATGAGGGACAAATTAATTGCTTGATATAAACTTTTTCATCACACCTCTGGCTCTTGTCGAAGCCCAAATGTTTCGTAGTCAAAATTGTTTTAAGTGCAAAGTATATATGTACCCAGTTTTTCAACAGTTAATTGTCTTGTAGTCCTCACCAGCCTCAATGAGAGTCTCATATATCTCTTGTGTTTCTAATATAGGGCAACAGCTAGTGCTCTTTTCTGCTTAATTGTCATCTGTGATATTAAGAGACACCACTTGCATAAATTTTTAAAGCCATATAATATTATCATCATATATACTGATGGCTTTGGCTTGGCAAACTAAATTGCATGCCTGCCTGCTCAGGGGAGTTAAGGCACGGGTGGACTTAGATATAAGTGAAAAGCTAGTTTATGAGGAACAAAGTAAGATGTTGGTTTAAGACTTTAGAAGTCACTTCTACAGGATGAAACAATTTTGACCACACCCATAATTGAGCACGTGACCTTGCTACAGCTGTAAATTATTAAAAATGAACCATTTTTATAGATACAAAAAAGAGGATTTATAGCACTGGTACTTAAGGACTCATGGTGGACTAAATACATTCATGACATGTTGAACCTACAAAATCCTGCTGCGCAAAATAGTATCTGCAATATTGTAGGCTATACAGACTTGGTTTTATGTAATGTAAGTACATTATGAACAATAAATCAGAGCTTACCTAAATGTTGCAGAAGTATTTCCTTTTGCGCAGCAGGATTCTAATAGAGCAGAGTAAGATGGAATCAAAGCGGTAAACAAAAGTCGGCAGTAGGCACGAGAACAAATCCTCTTTTTCTCGAAAACTTCTTGAACTTGCACTGGCAAAAAAATGGGGTCAAAGTTCAAATCTGCCACGTGCGTGGCCAATGCCCACCTAAATAGTTACGCGCTGAGTTACGCGTGCGTTCACGAAATTCCAGCTGCAAAGAAGAGACTCAGAGCAGCTGTAGAGCTAGAGTTTGAGTTGACTACTGAGAGAGATTGAGAGAACTGGAGTTGGTAAGTCTTCGCTATAAATTACTGAAAGTATTTAAGGATAAAGCATGACAGATTTTTTCAATGTGTGCATGTTGCCAGTAAAATTAGGATACCCGCACCTTGGCGGGCACATAAGCCCGGCTGGCGGCAATATGTGTAGGTATTTACTCTTTGCCAGCTTGCTGCTTGAAATGATCATCTATTTCTCATTGATTTTACAGAGCAGTCATGTCAACATCAAGCTCTGTACACTACAAAGTCAATTGTGTTTATGCTCGTGTAGCTATTCGTCACTATTCCAATGTTGGAAAAGGAAGAAGACAGCGTGATATCAACCAAGATGACTGTACACAAAAGTTTAAGGAGCTTTTCGCCCCCTTCACAGTGTATGGAGTACCAAAGGCTGCGTTTACACCATACGATCACAGGGAATGTGCTTTCAATCGTTATTGTAAATCAATCAATGCAATATTCTCAAAGTGGAATAACAAAGTTGCAAAAGCCGAGTATATCAAGAAGTTCTCCCCAGACAATTGGAAAAAAACTTTCAGCAGCTGCAAAGAGAAGGCATTCATTTAGTAATTGCCAAGAGTGTGCTATTTCTCACACATTAGCACAAGAAAGTTTCCCAGGTCCATCATATGAACCACCACTACCACTGACAAAGAAATTGAAAGAAATGATTGATTCAAATTCTACTTCTAAGAATCCAGTGAGCCTGAAAATTTAAAATTGTACTAATGCATTAATCATTATGCTGTGGTTACTGTGCTAAAGCTCCAAAGCTAAATGGTAATAAGACTTTAATGTAGTACGTCACCGTATACCGGTCTGTACGTGCAAAATAATTATCTACAATAAACTGAAAGCAATTGGAATTAAAGCATATGAACTGCCGGCTCATTAGACACAGCATAATAATTGTGCAATATGCATTGTATATTTACATATTTGTACGTTTCATGGTATTTGTGCATGTGTGTGAGTGTATGCATGTACTGGCGTGTCACTATGTACATGTGTGCATATGTGTTTTGAGTGTGTGTGCATGTGCATATGTGCGTGTGTGTTTTGAGGGTGTGCATGCATGTATGCGTGTGCATGTGCATGTGTGTTTTGATTGTGTGTGTGTGTGTTTGTGTTGTCTGTGTATGTGTGCACGTTTTGTCACTATATCTGTCGCCATGTGCATGCATGCCGAGCATTGCATGTGTTGTGTGTTTGGGTGCATATGTATGTATGTATATGTATCTATGTATATCTGTGCATGACATTGTGTATGTACTATTGTGCATGTGTAGCAATATGATTTGCTATAATATTTTATACGTATATACTGCCAAAATAATGCGAGAATTATTGTATGATTAATATAGATGCTGTCAACCACCAGGCAGGTTTTACAGGAAATTGAGCCTGTGTTCAATTCAGTGTATGGAACATCCTTTACAACATCACTATCTCAATGTCCTGGTACTCAGCTTCAGGAAAAACCAACAGAAGCTGAAAGGAAGAAATTGAAGCGTAAACTGGAACGTGATTGTAGAGATCACATAACGGAACAGCTAAATCAAACTGATGCTCTAACTGTTCTTGCTGAGGGCCAGTCGATTGCATCCTACAAAAGACTATGCTTGACACAGTCTTTTGAAACTCCAGAGCAAACACGTGAACGTGCCAAGAAAACTCCCCTTTCAAAGATGAAGAAACACTCTCCAAAATTTGATAATGTCAATTGGGAAAAGGAAGCATTGTTAGAAAAATTACAAAACTGGCCTTCAGGAGAAACTGTGAACTGGACGGAAATAGCTAGAGAATTTAATATACCAGGTAAAAATTCCGGGCAAGTAGCAAAGGAATTTGCGGAAGAAAACGGAATCGATGTTTTCCAACTTGATCAGCGGGAACCCCATACAAGGTTGAGACGCCGAAGGCTAAAAATGCCAGGTGGTGAGGTATCAGTACCTGTCCACAAAAGTGCAGATGGGATAAAGGAAGACTGGCAAGATATGATGAAGAAAGGAGAGCTCAACATCGGAGAACCATGTTTTCCACACAAAGTAGCGAGGTACTCTGTTCAAAATGGTGAACTGACACAAACAGAAACAGTTGTTTATGGTCAAAAAATTCCACTGTTGGATGTACGTAAAAAATTGCTTGAGAAACATGAGAATTTCATGCACTTACATTCTGATGAGGATTTGTCAAACATGAGCAAGCCTGAGCTAATGGCACTTCATGAAAAATTAAAGATTAGGTTACCAGATGATCTTTCTGAAGAGAGTTTAATATCAAGCCTCAAAGAATGCGAGAGAACCCGAACAATTGCTGTATGGCACGACCATTCTGAAATTCTTGGTAAAGGATACATCTTAGTTACGGCAAAAGTATTTTTTGATCCAGCTGTGTTTAAGTCGGATGCTGAAATTGACAGGACACAACAAGTCAAAAATGTACAAGCATATATCGAGGAACCAGAAATTCACATCCTTGGTTTGTGTAGTTCATCGTTAGATGATCAGGCAGCTCTGATTGGTGATCGAGTTCAATGCATACTACAAATGAACACTGACCTGAAAACTTCACAAGATATCACTATCAAAGATAAGCTAGTGTTCTTTACTGGAGACAAGCCTGCTTCCCAATTCGAACGTGGCACACAAGTTGGTGGCCATTACCCTTGTGGCTCTTGTGGAACCCACCTGCACCAATTCGACAATTTTGTTGTTTGTTCAAATTCTACTTGCAAATGGAGAAGCCTTAGGGATTTGCAATCTATCGCAACAAAAGGTGAGTCAGTATAATTATTTTATACGAATCGATTATACATTTTATTATATATATATATTTATAGCAAAAATACCCCCTGCATTCTTAATCAATGTGATGTCAACCATATAATAGTAATTATAATTTGTGAACATACCATACATGCAGGGAAATGTGGGAAAAAAGTAGGGTGCGTAAAGCCTTTCGAAAATCTGAAAAAAGCTGAAATATCTTCGGAGCTGAGATCGCAGGAAATGTTTGACTATGGCCGTTTAAAACGAGATCAAGCTGCTGCATTGAAGACCACGCTCAAAGGAGTTCAGCGAGTACCAACGTTATTACTTCAAAATCCAACACAAACTCTAAGTGAACTAAATTTGCAGGACTATACAATTTTAGATTGTGAACCCTTGCATGATCTGAAAGGTCACTTTGAAAGTATTTTTGCTGAGCTACCACATTTNAGATTTACATATAATTATTGTGATCAAAATGTTAATCATTAAATTAAGTTTTTGCTTTGCAATTCTTTTCCATTTGATGATATTACAATAACTTTTGGACTATAAGAGTTTCTTGACTTTGATGACGTAGTCAATGGTGCTGCCACATTGTACACGTTCAACGACAAAGCGTTTCTCACACACAACTATCATTTCTACCCCAAAATGAGGTTCAGCTGCTCTGGAAGTATCACTAAGATCAGCTTCTTATCGCAAAANCACCCATTTATTGGGAACACCATCAATTACAACCTCAAGACTCATGTGGGGAACTAGCACACATAAGATTATTAGGTGTTGGTTGACCTAGACAGCAGAACAATGGCCATGGAAGTTGGAATCCACTAAGGAGTGTGGAACAACTCACCTGCCGAATCAACTAGCCCTGAAAATGGATGGCAATCAACTAGCTGAATCGACTAGCCGAATCATGTACCCATACACCTGGCCGTCAAATTGAGTGGCTGGACCTGATATGTAGGAGAGTGCAGTGGTGGCTGTGCATGCAGCCTCGGTAGGTAAGCCATGCATGTCTGACACATGTACTCAACATGCAAACAACAGCAATCCACGGTCAAACTGGGTATAGTGACAACAGAGACTCAAAGAAAGTGTACACACAACAGTAGGCAAAGACATTAATTTTGCTGTGACTGAGGCACAGAGGCCATGGATGTAGTAGTGAAATTTTCCTAGACTCTAGATCAGCATGGTATAGAAGCTTTTCAACTAAGTTTTGGCCTAATTTTTTAGTTGACATACGATCATAAATCTTCACCACCAAGTTCCTGTGCTTGCTCATAGTGTATCATAAATTTGTGCAAATTGCATGCAATTACCTAGTAGATGTGTGCTTTGATCAAATTATTAATGATTGCATATGTGAACCATTTAATTAATGTAAATCTGTCAGCCATCCACAGATCATTGGTCACCCAGGTACATGTGCATACAATTTGAGGCACAAGTGTTTGAAATGTGCATGCAAGTTTCCCATACTTGTATATACCAGTACTATCTCATTGCTATAGATACTCATTACTCCATGGACATGATTACAACCCACGTTCATGTAAACACTGTGCTACTTCATTCGCATAAACATACATTATGAATATGCAGACGTTATTTACTAAAGTTGATCTGGTTTGAAAATGCTGCCAGAAAAGGTGCTCTCTTACAGAAGTGATTTCAGTTTGATTTTCACGGTGGCCCAAAAATCAATTTTCAAATCTGATTGGTCGTGTATACATCATCGGAATGCAATTATTTCACGTAATTCTAAACGTTGCAGTTCATTGTCGACGTCCACGTGTCTGGTTTCAGCAAACAAAACTCTCGAAAGCCAAGGAGTAAAAGCGAAGGGGAAGCAAAAAAGAGGCTTGATAGCTCAAGAAGCAAATGTATTCAAGTTCTAGGAGCTTTGTATAGCCAACGAGTGGAGTTGAGAGCGTGCTGGTGCTACCGTCTTAGTCTCATTCCCAGGCTCAGAACTTCTCATGGTGACACAAACTTTTTTGTTACTTTTACACAAACTTTTTTGCTACTGACTGTCTTTGAGATAAATGTGAAGCGCTTACCATCTGCTGCTGCTGTGAGGAGTCTAAGCTGCTAGCAGCCTGGCATTTTTGTCCAAAACTGCCGTAGTCCAGGCAAACTTGTACGCATAGTTAATTTTTGCGTGTACTTGTGATCTGTTTGTGGCTTCATTACGTAATGTAAGTTTGAATGTACTTCCGCTTCGGTGAGAGAATGCCTTTAAACACACGGTTGATGAGTTTCACAATGACATTGTTGAAAATACATGCCAGTCAATACTATCTTATGGTCAATACTTTTCTTATGGGACAAACAGCTAACTTTTGACTGGTAAGGGACAACTGAAACAGCAATCAAAAGAAAGGCTAGGGAGAATGAGTGCATTCAGTGTTTGAAATTTTTTAATCAGTTGATAATAAGAAAGTTACCCAATTTTTTTTTCTATTGTCATTCTCAAACCATGCAGATGGACTTTAATAGCTGGTAAGATTACCAAATACTGTACCTTTATCTTTGGTCTCCTTCAAGTCCTGTAGGAATGAGTCATCTTCTTTTATCCTCTTCTCACATTGTTCCACCAACCCTCTGTATCTTTTGACAGTATGTTCTTTCTCTCCAATCTCCTTTTCCAATTCAGTCTTGTCACTATCACTGGTGGTAGATGATAAACGATCTTTGAGATGTCTCACCTCCTGCACACAATGAACACACATGCATCAGGTTTGAAAATGAGTCCACATCGGTACACTCATCACTTACTAATTCAGCTTCCCTCTGCAACCGCTGACAGTTTGCCTTATTCTATGAGGGGTTATAGAGAGTAGGAAGGTAGGTTAATTAGTGACCATAATAGAATTACAAGTTATAATTAACATCATCCTACATAGTCATGAATAGACACATCACAATATCACTATATCAACAACATCATGTGACAGGCATGCATGTTAACTAGTCTTGTGTAGTCTGACCAAGGGGCGTAGTAAGGATTTTAGAAAAGAGGGAGCAATAAAAATATTGCGCGCGAAGCGCGTTTGAAATTTTGTGCGACCGGAAACCACACCCACTTAATTAGCTAATTTTAGCCTCTCCCATTCATTAAATTGAACCGCAGCACGCGCTTGCTAGATAGAAAGCTCCCTAAAGTTTTGTAGCAGCAAAAAGAAAGCTTTTAAAAGTTGTTCTGTATTAAATTCTGGCCAAAGATGACTGTAAGCAGTGTTGCTAAAGTAAGTGCACGAAAGAATAGCGCATTATAATACCAAAGTGTAAATTTCGCGACTGAAAAAAGGGGGGGCAAATGCCCCCCCCTGGCTACACCACTGAGGCAAATTAACATGCTAACTAGTCTTGTGTACTCTGACCCCACCCTCTCATGAATTGGACACAATCTTCAGACAAATTCCAAATGAAGCAGGTGTGCATGAGGTGTGGTTTCATTATTTTGTGGTCCCATGGTATGATCAATAGATGAGTTACTGTAATTATTGCTTTCCCTGTGGAGAAGTAGTCTGTAGTGCCACCTCAGCACTTCTGATCTATAGTCTTATCATAGGTGGAGGAGATGCTCTGGCAGGCAATAAATTCATCAGTCATCTTAAATAGTCAACAAAATAAACTCTGTGATAGTGATTGGTAATTATTGGGGGTTGGGCCATATTCTCACGTGACATGAGTGACACGTGCATGTGACATAATACCCTGAGGTCAGAGTTCAATAGAGTGAGCGAGCTAGATGGTGACTAGTAGCTGAAGGTCCTCACCAACCAAACTCCATCTTCCCGAGAGTGAGATCTTGGAAACAAAGGGGGGCCGGAAGATCTTACAACATAAGACTAAAAAGGGGTAGGTGTTACAACATAAAAACACTATTAGGATACAAATAAAAACAAGGAATATTGTTGCATGCATACACAAAAATAAGAATTTGTATTTCTGGCTGGGGGGTCAAGAGACATCTCTTGAAGGGGTGTATGTGGTTGAGTTATCAAGTACAAGGCATGACCATCGTTTCAAACGATTCACCCTGAATCATTGTGTGAGAGGGTGGGGTCTGGCTAGTGGACTACATAGTCATGTTAACACATGACTACATAATGCTAATCAGTTTGGGTTAGAACAGTGAATTATCACTAAGGTACTATAATGTATGAATTCACCAAAGGATGGAGCATCAACTGGCCCATGGTGGTAAACTAGAAACAAACCATCATGTTTTGATAAGTGTGGGGACAATCATAACATTATGAAAGATCAAAGTACATTCATCTAGCTACTCACAACAGAACCACCCACCAAAGCTAACTGATACTCATCACAAATCACTACAGGCTACACATCATGTTTAGGTACATTGACAATTGATGGGAGTGACTGAGATCATACTATTGGTAAGAGGTATGAAATGATGGAGCCATGGAGTGATGGAATCATGTGAATAGTGTGTCTTTTTGAAAAAAATTGGTGGCTCAAAACTAGAGTAAAATCTTCTCTGTTGAACATGGATTCTAACTAATGTTACTAAAGGAAGGTTCACATGAATTGTGAGGGATTGCTCAGACAAGACACACCCCTCAATGATTATCATCTGATAACACATTCCAAGAATAGTATTACATCTACAGACAAACTCACTCCTTTCACTGCCCCTATTCTCTTCTTCGTCCCTACCTATAAGATGGAACAAACAAATCATGACTGATGATCATAGATGAAGTGGCCTCCCTAGCCAGATGAAATGCTACCCCATGCTCTAACATGTTCATCATAGTCTACATTCATCTGCTAGGGGAACAGCAGAGGAGGGATGAGCCTTTGCTGACTCAGCACATAGGAGCACATGTCCTGTCATGGGGAATGGTATGAGGAAGGGAATTTGGTCTCCAGACACAACAACAGAGAATCTGGCAGTGTTATAATTTGGAGATTTTGTGATCATCACCATGTAATGTGTGGAAGATTCACAACCACCAATATCACTTTCTTTGGGCACCTCAACAAAATAATGCACATCAATTACATCACTTTGGTGTAACTTTGTTACTAATATATCTGACAGGGAACCAAACTAATGAAAAGCACCATTGGTGCATAACCCTCAGCACATTGATTCAGTTTGAGTTTATATCAAAATCAGACACCAGCCGTAGTTCAGTGATTCGTATAGGTACATTAAAGGCAATTAAAGGCTTGGTACACTTTGGCAGCTTGCTAACAAGTTGGAATCATAGTATAGGAAATGCAAGTTTATAATATCAACACCTATGTTAGTCTATATGTCATCTGACAGCACTGACCCTGGGTATGCTGAAAGGCAATGAGCTAGACAGATCCTGCCAGGGACTTGGGAAGGCAAATATATTATCAGTCCACTGAATCACGCCATCTCTTTGAGTGAGTCATTTCCAGAGAATAAGTAGTGAATAGTTGCTTTCTGTTCTACTCTTAAAATGCCCGTTTTGTTTGGTTTTTTTTTGCTTAATAATTCTTAATAATAATTAAATAAACTACTCAGCACTCCGACTTACAATTTTCTTTTCAAGCTCTTCCAGTGTTAGCGGCTTCTCTTTGGCAGCCATCATTTCACGTTCTCCTTCTCTAAAATTATCAACACTGACACACCCTTTCCTTGAGTGTAATGATCCCCTCAAACTATAGAGACTACCCCATTAATCACATTCCAACTGATAATGTATGAATTTGATTAAAAAGTTCCAGCAATTAATGCTTCTTAGAATCTACATTTGCTACTGCAACTGTTAACATTTGGAAGATATACAAAATCAATGAGAGCAAAACACTTCATCACTGGGAGTGACTGAAGGTCTGTTATTCCTGTCTTCTAGTTCTCTCTGACTGGTTCTGGGAGGGGAAATAGAATGATAGATGAATACACCATTAACATGAGGAGGGGAGTGGGATTGGCTCCATGACCAAACCTCTCAGCATTGGACATTTCTGAGACATGCTTGGATGATGGATGACTAGCCATCTGCTCCACTCATCCATCAATGTGTGCATACGTGGAATTCATGTGTATGCATTCATCTACTAACACTTACTTCAATATAGATGCGTGATGATGCTAGCACAGTCCATGACATGACCAAAGTTGGGCAGGGTGACTGGATCCCTCATCAGCTCTTGAGTCACTGGGTCAAGCAACTCACCATGGACCTAAAGACATAGAAACAAAAAAAAGCTACAGAATTATAGTTTTATGAAAAGATATATGTATGCATGTGTGTTGTGTTCGGAGGGGTTCAAAACATTGCTACTATAAATACTTGAGGAGACTTTAATAGAACAGTAATTTAGTACAGTCCTGTACAATAGCGAGAGCTCCGTACCATCCATACCTCATTCTGTCCTCATATACTCTGTACGTATCCATTGTGTCTGTCATTCTCCCAGGCTCCTACATTGAAGGAGGCCTTCCTGGATGGCTCCTCTAGTCTTCTCTACCCTGACCTCTGGTTCGCTCACCAATGACTGGAGGAGATACACTCTATCACCTTCACTATAATTACAAGAAACAAAAAAAGAATTTTTTAGAGAATTAAATACAACTTGTACCAATCGTCAATCGGTGTCATCATCATAAGATAAGGTGGGTACCTAGAGAGGTGTTCTTCCTCGATGAGACCACACTCCTCTGTGTGTGTGTGTGTGTGTGTGTGTGTGTGTGTGTGTGTGTGTGTGTGTGTGTGTGTGTGTGTGTGCGCCGCATGGACATACATGTGACTTGTTTAACCTACTACTATTATAATAGATTGGTTCACTCTAAACCGTGAATACAATAATTTATGCTCATTCATGGTTACTCATGTATACTCACAACCAACAATAACACCATTGTTTATAGCTACAGCCTGAGGAGAAACTAGGAAACATAATTGTTACAATTATTATAGCCTAAGAGACTAATAAATTACCTGCATGATTTTAAAATATGCAGACAATACAGGATTTTTAAAACTATATCCCAATCACCACTAGCCATAAATCAAAACTGACATTGACAAGCTTCACACTCTGGAATTAACATAAACACAAGAGCCTTTCACTTATGAATTGATTGCATAATGAGTTGGAAGAGTGTCTATCACACAACAGAGAACTCTTCACAAAATGTAGTATGATAAAATGGACCACTCACAGAAGCAATAATTATGGAGAAGCCAGCATCTAGACACTGGCATTCTGCATGTCACTATCACATCTATCTGTGATGACCTCTTACCAACTTGTTTCATTTGAACAGAACTACCGAATACTTCACGGATGACCTGGGATTGAGTTTTAGATTCTCTGGCTAAATCAAACAACTTGTGAGCTTTAATCTACATAACAGTAAAAACATCATTAGTTATAGTTATACCCTTTTCCCAGCGTATATAAGTCCTGTGTTTCCGGCACCTGTTGAATCATTTCCCCATTTGAAGGAGTTTCACTAGTCCCAGTCTTCATTATCAGAGGATATACGGACTTGAGGGTGGGGTCTTTCATTTTAGCCTTCAAATACTAGAAAAGTCATATTTTGCCCCAATTTTGGTA
Organism: Tethya wilhelma; assembly: GCA_964030475.1. Taxonomy (NCBI): domain Eukaryota; kingdom Metazoa; phylum Porifera; class Demospongiae; order Tethyida; family Tethyidae; genus Tethya; species Tethya wilhelma. The sequence continues at coordinate 109,843 of CAXIPT010000042.1, forward strand.
TATACCCAAACCATTTATGGGTAATAGATAGAAAGCACACTCTGCCAACCAATGGGCACATCTTGAGAACATGGGAGAATTAAACAAGCATAAATAATGTAAATGTTCATACCAGTGTTACTTTGTAAATTGTGCGTATACTGGGCAACAAACGATTTGGTAATGTCTGGGCCATGACAAAGTCAATACCATAAAGATGAAGACCCTTTGGGCCACTTTTGGACAACTAGGTGAAATGTAGTACGTAGACTCACCTGGGCCAAGACAGAGGGGAGGTGTGTAAAATGGAGAGAAAGAGAGTCAACTCCCTGGTCAAAATCTGTATTGATACATGGTGAACATGTAAATATGGAAATGGAGGATTGTGAAAATGTGACTACAAAATTATGTTGATAAAAAAGTGACTCACTAAATTAGCTAGACATTGTAGCACATGAGGAAAAATGTACACGAAGGAGACCACTTGACAAATTGCCCGGAATGAACTATCAACTAATGTTCAACACAAGTCTTGAAAACAGCAAACGTGCGATCTAAATGTGGACCAATAAGCTACCAAAATTATGTATAATAATTATGTATTTGGTAAGGAATAGAGTGAATGTAAGGGAAACAGTAAAATACAGTTTCTTTATGTGATGACCCTTACCAAACATGATCACATCCATGTGTTCCAAGTGGTCTTGGCACATCCTGTAGTACCTAGATCTGTAGCCAAGGAGTATGTTCTCATAGCCACCAAACCTGCACACACCATCCTGGACAAAGATGTTGCCACTGTGTACATGACCAAGAACAGGGAAGCCTTGTTTGTAGAGGAATGTCATAGCCTGTATACATGTAAATCAACAACACTATGGTTAAAAGAATTAATACTGATAATAAGATGCTCAACAATGAGCTAACAAAATGAAAATATTTAATTTGAGTACACGCCCCAAGAATATTTTGACTTGTGATTATTCTAAAGAAATAATGATTGATAAACAATCCAACTAGAACTTGTATGGGACAGTACCAGAGCCCACAACACTAATAATCAGCTAGTATTGATAATGAGCTTAAGTTTACAAATGCACAAAGAATTGATTTGCTACCTGCATAAAATGCTGGCTGTAGCATTTTATTCTTGCCAGAGGAATATCGAGTGGAGGTTTCTCAACAATGGATGGTGGTTTGTCAGCCACTATGGAAGGAGCTGTTGTATATGCTTCTCTGACCAATCTCTCCCTTTCTCAGTAAATTAAGTCCACTTAGTTTTCTCTCTGTCTGTGTGTGTGTTTGTGTGTATTTGTACACTTGTGTACACATGTGTTAACATGTGAGTGTGAATGTGCATGTGTGTGCTAGATGTATATGAGAGTCAGGGGCCACATTTCTAGGCCAGACATTTGCTGACTCAGCATGCAGGTGAATATGACCAAATCTAGTAGCAACTATTATAATAGTCGTCATGTGATTGGAATGCACTAATTAGCCCACGTGTGTCATACCTCCTCTGTACCCAGGCTATCTATCTCTCAGTCTACACCCACAGCAACCAGAAACAAAGGAGAAGAAGAGTAAGAGAAGAGGGTGCCTGCCACACAAAAATGAACATTTCATGAACATACCATGCATCATTCTAAAGCAGTTATAGCAGGAATTGAAAAGGATAAATAATGATAAAGAAGACTTACTGACTAGGGGACGATGATAAACTCACTAACCGAGATCTCTAAATTCAACATTGCTAGTAGCAGCAGGTTGTCAATGAGTGGAAGTCTGACTCACTGATCTCCAACAGCACTCTTGAACCCTGTAATCTGGCTTTGTCAGTCCCATGGCACTGCTCAGTAGTATGGTAGATTAAAGCTTTGCCTCCATCTCTAGCTAGAATACCTTGAAAAGTGTTTCCCTAACAAAACAGAGAAAAGGCGACTCAATACAACAAGATGAACACTTATGGACGAGTACATTTACTTTTCCTGTCATATTGTGTTCTCAGTAGGCCACATGGTCTCTGGAGGGGGCAATAGATCGAAACATACTGTAACACTCTTGTCCGCTACAGGTAGAGAAGGAAGAAAAGAGCTGTTGGGTTGACTCCCTCTCACCTCTAGACACCAACCATCCTACAGTGAACCTTACTGAGGTGGATATCCTCTCCATTCTAGTAGCTCAGTGAGCTTGTCTCCTCAGACTAGAGCATGATGGCCTCTCTCTGTCCCAGTGGCCAGAGGGAGGGGGAGAGGTGAGTGGGTTCATCATCCTCCCCTAGTCAGGACCGCCTTACACTCTCTCTATACAACTGGACTGTACAGTCATGAGAGGCAATGGAGATAATATTATGGACAACAAGGACAGTGTCAAAAGGGTTTACACAGAGATGACCACTGCATGGCACCATTAAAACCCACTGTACATGCATTTATCTACTAACACTTACTTCAATAGATGTGTGATGATGCTAGCACGGTCCATGACATGACCAGAGTTGGGCAGGGTGACTGGATCCCTCATCAGCTCTTCAAGAAACTTGGGACCTACATGAGAGAGTAAAAGAAGAAGCTAGTAGTAGTACAAGTACAAGTGAACACAAAGCATTCAATTGGAGATGAATTCAATAGCTGAACCTTCCAACACATGTGACAACAGCTGTACATCAAACAAACTGGCATTTCAACTACTGCATGTGTCACATCAATCTGTGATGACCACTTACCAACTTGTTGTATCTCAACAGCCAGGTCAGAGAACTCTCTACCAAAACACTGGACATACACACAAAATAAAGATCACACGATCAACACATGATCTGTAATACATGCAATGATGATACAGTGGAACTTACAATGATGTCATCATCCATGGAGAAGACTAGAGGGATGGACTGAAAGGGATTCAGTGATGGATCCATCAACTCCTACAATATCTCTGTGGAGATTAAAAGTGTCATGTGTATGGTAACCTAACAGTGAGATGAGTCCAATGAAAGACTAGTGTGGTTGTCTCCATTCACCTGTCCACCCGGTCCCAGCTGGGGCAATAAATAGAAATGACTAGAGAGAAAAGTCCATGAGAATGAGCTCAGTGGTGACCAACATTTGAGCCAAATGGGAACAACACTACATCAGAGAGGAGGACACAAGCAATGAGTAAACTCTGATGTCAGTAAAAGGAACAGAAATTGGACCTACCAACTTTATATGATGCTAGCCTAGGCAGACTCACTAGCTCTCCATCAAGTTGTGCTCAGAAGATTGATTTGGTTCCTTCTGTGGCAATCACATGTCTTCTGTGTGACAGATTTTCTATCTAGGTGATTCATTAGCCATATCAGTTGTTCCCAGGCCTAAGAAAGGGAGAGAGAGATTTTAGGAGCTGCTCTTTACTGGTTCAGTCCCGCTCAGTCCTAAAGTAAACTTCGCGCCATCCAATACTGCGATTGAACATAATGAGCATGCGCAAAAGTGACCGCTACATGACGTCATTTCAAACACAGCATGGATCATGGACTGACACAAATACCACCAGTCTGAATCACTCAGGATAAAACAAGCTCCCGAGTCCGTAAGGTAAGGAACCCGAGATTTGGAATGAACATATCACAAACAGTCAGAGAGTTGATGATTATTGATACCTATTGACATAGAATGTCATACCGGGGCATACATCCACAAGAAGGCAATTTGCTCTCTACTCTATGGGTGACTTTGAATCGTCTGCTCTTTTAAAAGGCGTACAATGTCATGGTGTGACTGTGATGTGATGCTGAGCATAAACATGAGCTTCTGGTCAGACACTGAGACTGATGTTGAAGAGCGGCAGAGCCTATACAGATTATGCAGGTCATTCTAATTATGTAGCACTATGTGTAATACAGTATGCATGACTAACCCTCCACGTTTTATGTGTCTTTCTGAATCTTGTCGAGGCCCTACATACATACATGTACATCTGTATCCAACCTTTTAACCTCTTTGTAAGATTTTAAATCTCAAGAATGGTCCTGGGGCCACTAAATAAAGTTGTAGCTACATCATATGCAGTGTACAGGGGCATATCTAGGATTTAGAATAGAGGGACATGGTAGTCATTTTACTAGGCTGTCCATTCATTTCTTGATCAAACTAGTAATATGGTACACTTCATGGTCAGTCGACACATGCAAGCATAATTATTACATATCTTTATATTGTCATATAGGATGGCCCTATACACACAGGGATAGAAGACCAGAGAAATATGAAGAGAAAAGCTGCTCAGCAAAATGCTCACCACAGAAAGTAGACCATGCAGTATTAGCTCCAAAGAAGACCATTAATTGAAGAGGTGTTTCTCATTGTGACACTGTTTGTGTGTATGGTGTGTGTGTGTGTGTGTGTGTGTGTGTGTGTGTGTGTATGTGTGTATGTGTGTGTATGTGTGTGTGTGTGTTTGTGTGTGTGTGTGTGTGTGTGTGTGTGTGTGTGTGTGTGTGTGTGTGTG